>PVKV010035900.1:0-16173 GCA_004027835.1 Alouatta palliata
GTCAAGAGATGGAGACCATCCTGGTCAACATGGTGAAACCCCGTCTCTACTAAAAATACAAAAATTAGCTGGGCATGGTGGCACGTGCCTGTAGTCCCAGCTACTCGGGAGGCTGAGGCAGGAGAATTGCTTGAACCCAGGAGGCGGAGGTTGCAGTGAGCCGAGATCGCGCCATTGCACTCCAGCCTGGGTAACAAGATCGAAACTCCGTCTCAAAAAAAAAAAAAAAAAAAACGATGATGTTGTTTTACTTTTACTGACATGGAAGATGTCAAGGGTAGTGTTGAGTGAACAAAACAGGAAAAAACCAGGTATGTAGAGGCTGCATACATTAAATTACATGTGCACGTTTACATACATGTTTATGGAAAGAGAGATTTCTGGGAAAATGTTAACAGAAACGTTTGCAGTGATTAACATGAGGTAATGAAGTTTCAAATTCTCTTATTTCATTTGTTTATTTGTTTGTTTGTTTGTTTTTGAAATGGAGTCTTGCTCTGTTGCGAGACTGGAGTGCAGTGGTGAGATCTCGGCTCACTGCAAGGTCCGCCTCCCAGGTTCAAGCAATTCTTCTGCCTCAGCCTCCTGAATAGCTGGGATTACAGGTGCACACCACCACGCCTGGCTAATTTTGTATTTTTAGTAGAGATGGGGTTTCACCATGTTGGCCAGGATGGTCTTGAACTCCTGACCTCGTGATCCACCCACCTCGGCTTCTCAAAGTGCTGGGATTACAGGCATGAGCCACTGCACCCAGCCTCTTATTTCATTTTTTATAATTTTTTTTTTTTAAGAGTCTCGCTCTGTTGTCCAGGCTGGAATGCAGTGGCACCATCTTGACTCACTACAACCTCCACCTCCCAGGTTCAAGCGATTCTCCTGCCTCTGCCACCCAGGTTCAAGCGATTCCACCTCCCAAGTTCAAGCAATTCTCCTGCCTCTGCCTCTCAAGTAGCTGGGATTACAGGCACCCACCACCACGCCGAGCTAATTTTTGAAATTTCTTATGTAGAGACAGGGTTTCGCCATGTTGGCCAGGCTGGTCTCACTCCTGACCTCGGTTGGTTAGCCTGCCTTGGCCTCCCAAAGTGCTGGGATCACAGGCGTGAGCCACCATACCCGGCCTTTGAGTTTTTTATTTTGGAATTTTTTTATTTTTTAAAGAAAGAGTCTCACTCTGACACCCAGTCTGAAGTGCAGGGTGCAATCACAGCTCACTGCCCTCTTGAACTTGCAGGGCTCAGGGGAACCTCCCAACTCGGCACCCTGAGCAGCTGGGACTTCAGACGCGTGCCACCCACACCCAATTAATTTTTGTATTTTGTATCTGACTCCTGGGCTCGAGCAATCTGCCTGCCTCGGCCTCCCAAAGTGCTAGGACTGCAGGTGTAAGCCACCTTGCCTGGATGATCTTTTACATTAAGCATGCGTTAGTTATCACTAGGAAAAATACAATTATTTTTGTTTAAGAAAATAAAATTGCCACCTATGAGGAGCTGGGAGTAAGTACAGGCTTAGGAGGAAACAGATAAGGTGTCAGGACCTCCTTATCTGACTGATAACTTCACACTTTCTCCTCGACAGTCTTGGTCACGCCAGATGAGAAAGTCCTAGGGTCTCGTGCAGACAATATTGCTTACACATTTGCTGAGAAGATAGGTCTTTTGTTAAGTGCTCTTAACACAAATTGATATGTGGTCATAGAAATAGTATCAAATAGCTGGGCGTGGTGGCTCACGCCTGGCGCCCGGCGCCCGGCGACAAAGACTCAAAAAAAAAAAAAGTATCAAATAATAATAATATAGGAACAGATGGGAGAGGCCTGTGGGAGGGGGTGGTGGGTTTATGTCATAAACTGCGGTGTTGACCCACAGGCGCCTACTTATCGCCAAACTCATCAAGTCGTAGACGTTAAACACAGACAGCTTTTTATGAGTCAATTATTCCTCGATAGAGTAGGTTTTTGTTTTCGTTTTGAGACGGTCTCACTCTGTCGCCCAGACTGGAGTGCAGTGGCGTGATCTCAGCTCACTGCAACCTCCACCTCCCGGGTTCAAGCGATTCTCCTGCCTCAGCCTCCTGAGTAGCTGGGATAACAGGCACCCACCACCACGCCCAGCTAAGCTTTGTAATTTTAGTAGAGACGGGGTTTCACCAGGTTGGCCAGGCTGCTCTCGATCTCCTGACCTCGTGATCTGCCCTCCTCGGCCTCTCAAAGTGCTGGATGACAGGCGTGAGCCACCGCACCTGGCCAGGTGGGGGTGGTGGTGTTTTTTTTAAACTGCAAGTGTCTGCAGAAAGTGTCTATAGGTTCGTGGAGTCGTGAGCCTCCCACAGGTGTGCCCCGTGAGCCTCAGCACCTAGGGTGTGTGTGGTGGCTATTCTGCCTTTATTTGTATTAAATTAAAAAAAAAAAAAAAAACTCTTAAGACTACTGTCAGTTCTCATTATTTTCCCAGACATTCTGCAACTGCTCAACTTTTCACTCAAGTTCAAGTTCCTCTTTTTTTCTTCCCGGAGCTCGATGGTGGGCGCCAGTTCCCACTTTGCCCTCACCCTAAGTAGCAACAACTTACCAGCTGATGCATGAGCCCAGCGTCTCTACCCAGAAGGGCGCCTCCCCTCGTAGGAGTCAGGGCGCAGGGCCCGGCTCCATCCTCGCAGGGAGGGGCGGGTGCACCTGCCCCTGCAGATCTGCCGGGGTCTGCGTCATCCACACCCCCACCTGGGTCTGCAGAACAGGCTCCGCGGCAGGCAGCGTGCTTCCACCTGCGAGCCTCATTAATCCCCACGAAGATCCTGTAAAGGGTAACTGTGTTCGCCTCTGTTTTATAGAGGAGGACGCTGGCTCTGGGAGCAGTAAAGCCACGCGGAGTCCCCTGGTGAGATGGAGCGCCCCAAGTCCGTCTTCCAGATGGAAAGGCAGCGGGTGGAAGAGGAGGGACCGTCAACATACACGGTGGCCGTGAAGCTCTCACTTCGTCAACATACCAGGCAAAGCGCTCGGCATGCACTGACTGGTCTCACTACCCCCTAAAACACTCACGTTAGACACGATTGCTATTCCTCTTACAAATGGGGAACTGAGTCACAGCAAAATTAAGCCACTTGCCCAAAGATCCTCAGCCAGGAAGGGATGAAGGTGGTGGCGTTTAAACTTGGGCTCCCCCATCCACAGTCTGCAGACGCTCAGACTGCAGCACGTTGTAGAAATTCGCAATGCCATCCCAATAAGCCTTAAAAAACACTTTTGAGTCCTGACTTTATTTCTCGTTCTTTTCCTGTTTTTCACGGGACTCATCTTAATAATTTCACCTGTACCATTCAAGTATATTTGGACACTGTTACATGGCCACAGGGCAACCTTTAGAAGCATGATTTCTAGAATGAAGAAGGATGGTCAGTGTGTTCCTAAAATTATGATACTGCTTTGTCCAATAACATTTTTTTTTTCCTTTTTGAGATAGGATCTCACTCTGTCACCCAGGCTGGAGGGCAGTGGAGCAATCTCAGTTCACCGCAGCCTCTCTCTGCCTCTCCGGCTCAAGCCATCCTCCCACCTCAGCGCCCCAAGTAGCTGGGACTATAAGCACACACCACCACGCCTGGATAATTTTTGTATTTTTTTGGGTAGAGCTGGGGATTCACCATGTTGCCCAGGCTGGTCTCAAATTCCTGAACTCAAGCAATCTACCCGCCTTGGCTTCCCAAAGCGCAGGGATTACAGGCGTCAGCCACCGCGCCTGGCCCTTGCTAGAAATTTATTGTACTTTTCAGCTTCATAATTTCCATTTAGTTTTATGCTTTAATAATTTCCTAAGGTGGCTTTGTGGTCACTTCCTGTAACATTTCTTACTCTGTTGATTTATTGGAGTCTGGATTACTCTCCTTCAAGTTTCTTGTGCTAGCCTAATGACTTGGATGTTGTTGTTCAATGCAATTTTATTTTACTGCATTTATTTTTAGCAGCTTTATTTAGGTATAATTGCTATACTAAAACACCCTCTTCCTTAATGTACACAGTTAGATGAATTTGGGCATATGCAATAACCCCTTAGAGGACATTCTCGTGCATACGTTGTTGGTTTTTTTCGCTTCTCATAGGAACGTATTTCAGGCATTTCCATCTCTGTGCTACACAGGAGGAAACAGAGGCTCACAGAGGAGGAAGGTTGTGGTCCAGGTCACCTGTCCCTGGTCCTCCAGGCTGAGGAGCAGACCACCCCCCTTGGGGCTGCAAGAGTTTAACACCTATCTTGGGCGCCCTCTTGTGGCCACGGTGGAGAAACTCCCTGCTTCGCTCATTTTTATTTTTTTCCATCTGGCATTCATTTTTCTCATTCAGTAAGTATTTGTTGGTCCTCTCCTCTGTGCCAGACACTGTTTGAGGCGCTAGAGGTCCATCAATATACAAAACAAACACTCTTTCCATCGCAGAGCTTATATTCTTGCAGCAGAAGCAGACAGGCAGTAACCAGTGAGCATCATACACTCACAGTAGGCTAGGTGAGAGTGATTTGGGTAAATGAGAAGGTGCAGCAGTGGTCCGGGGGTCTGCAGGGTACAAAGGTCAGCAGGGGAAGCAGTGTGGTGGTGACAGAGAGAGGACTGGGGAGAGGGAAGTGTCCAGAAAGAGAATGCAGAGGGGTGAGGGTTGGGGCCACAGATCCTGTTTAGAGCTCTGTTGGTCACCATGATTACCCTGAGCTGGGAAGTAACACAAATGACTGCAAATAGAATGCACCTTCACTGAGCATACTTCTTCCCATACTTCCACTAGAAAGCCGAGCTGCCTCTCACAGCAGGGGATGTGTCATCCCATTAGACTTCAAACATCCTCAGCAATTTCCCGTCCCCTTCTTTCCAGGAGTCAGGATTCCTCAGCCCGGCATCTGCTGACCCCTAGAAACCTGTCCTGGAAGTCTCACAAGGCTCTTCACACTCATGGTTGGTGGAGTGGTGACCCCAGAGCTGTGCAGTGCACAACCGACCCAGCCGGACATGATGGGCCTGACGCTCTTCCTCTGTGCTCCCACTGCGCTCTGTGCTGACCGTGTCATTTCTACTGGGTGGTGCAATGCCAGCTTCTCTCCCCTCTCACTGTCCTGTAAGCTATTTAAGGATAAGATAAGGTCAAAGTTCTACCCACGTCCCTGGTACTCAGAAGAGGGGCTGAAACATTGGTGACCGTTCAGTAGCACTTTCCTTAACAAAACAAATTGCCCAGGTAGTTATGGTTAGATTTCTACAAGAGGCTGAATAATTACAGAAAGGCCTAGAAACTAGTGTATAATTATGTAGGGGCACTGGCAGTGTGTAGAGTCACTGAAATCAGCTAAGGAATCGTGGTGCAGTCTCAGGAACCAGCTGGATAATTGCACCAGGAGCTCCCGGAACCATCTGGATAATTGCAGTGGAGTTCCTGGAATGCAATGGGTAATTACCGTGTAGTCATGGAATCAGCAGTCGTAATAGAAGGGTCCCGAATGCAGACACGAGGGAAAGTCTGGAGACACTTTTGATTGTAACAACTCAGAGGAGAGGGGGATGCTGCCGCCACTGAGGTGAGTGGAGCCTGGGGATGCACAGGACAGCTCCTCCCTGGAGGAATAACCTAGCCCTGAATGTCAAGAGTGTTACCCAGAAAAAGCAGGGTTCCTCTGCCTGGTGAGTAACACGAGACTCTCCTGAGAATGCAGGCTCTGTGTCCCCGCCCAAATCTCACCTGCTGTTTTAATAATCCCCACATGTCATGGGAGGGACCCAGTGGGAGACGACTGAATCATGGGAGCAGGTTTTTCCCATTCTGTTCTTGTGATCATAAGTCTCACGAGATCTGATGGTTTTATGAAGGTCAGTTCCCCTGCACGCGCTCTCTCTTGCCTGCTGCCGTGTAAGACATGCCTTTGCTCCTCCTTCGCCTTCCGCCAGGATTGTGAGGCCTCCCCAGCCGTGTGGAACTGTGAGCCCATTAAACCTCTTTGCATTAAATTACCCAGTCTCGGGTGTGCCTTTATTAGCAGCATGAGAACAGACTAATACACAGGTTTTGATCAATAAGAGATTTATTACTTGGCACAAGTAAGGAGGGCACTGGGCGTATTCTTCAAAGCGGTGTCTCCCTGAGGGAAAGTGACGGGAGGGCTCTACGGGGTGAGGAAGAGAGGAGAGGTGCGTCATTGCATGTAGTGGGGTCCCAGTTGCACAGAGGCAGTGAATCATCACATCAGCACACGAGCCGCCTCTTCCGGGATGGAGACTGGAGCACAGCAGTGAGGTACGCTCACGTGGTTCATCTCTGAGTTGCCGGGGCCTGTCAGAAGCTGGTTCCAACCATCCAGTGGCCTCGTTCTACACAGGGTGTGGGGACAGGCTGCAGGGCAGGAGGCTATGAAACAGGCTGGTTGTTCAAGTTGATTAAATTCCTATAATCCCGGGAGACCCTCCCTGCCTCCGTACAGTAGTGCTCGGGTTGAGAAATTTTCTTTAAAAGATTTTATTTTTTAGAGCAATTTCAGGTTCACAGCAAAATTGAGGGGAAGGTAGAGATTTTCCATGTTCTCCCTCCCCCCATACCTGCATAGCCCCCTCCATTACCAGCATTCCGTACCAGAGCGGTACATGTGCTACCATGGGTGAGCCTCCATTGACGCATCGTGATTACCCAAAGTCACATGAGGGCTCACTCACTCTTCCTCTGAACATCCTATCAGTTTAGGCAAACGTCTAATGACGGGCCTCCACCATCACAGTGCTGGATGGAGTAAAACCATCGCCCTAGAATTCTGCACACCACCTATTCACCCTTCCTTCCCCCAGCTCCTGGCATCCCTGATCCTTTCCTGTCTCCATGCTTTGCCTTTTCCAGAAGGTCATATTGTTGGAGTGAGACAATACGTAGCCTTTTCACATGTGCTTCTACCACTGAGAAATATGCACTTAAGGCTCCTCCAGGTCTTTTCAGGGTGTGATTGCTCATTTCTTTTTTTTTTTTCATTTCTTTTTATTTGTTTGTTTATTTTTGAGATGGAGTCTCGCTCTGCTGCCCAGGCTGGAGTGCAGTGGTACGATCTCAATTCACTGCAACCTTCGCCTCCCAGGTTCAAGTGATTCCCCTGCCTCAGCCTCTCCAGTAGCTGGGATTGCAGGCAGGCATCACCACAGCCAGCTAATTTTTGTATTTTTAATAGAGACGGGGTTTTACCATGTTGACCAGGCTGGTATCGAACTCCCAACTTCAGGTGATCCACCTGTCTTGGCCTCCCAAAGTCCTGGGATTACAGGCCTGAGCCGCCGTGCCCGGCCTCATTTCTTTTTAGTGCTGTATAATATTCCATTGTCTGGATGGGCCATAGTTTATGAATCTATTCACCTACTGAAGAACATCTTGGAGGCTTCAAGGAAACAGGAGTTAGGATGTGGCTCCCTGTCTTCTGACATTGCCTGCCTGTAATCTTCCACTCCCAATATCTTTCTGCATTTTGTTCCCCAGTCTGCTGGGTCCAGTGTTCAGTACTGAAGATGGAGGTGAATACACCTGATCCAGGCTGCCCCGCAGCACGGCTTCCGGTCGGGACAGGCACACACAAAAGCAAACCACTTCAGCCCAGCCCCAGCCAAGCTAGGGGCTCAGGCATTGCAAACACGGTGTTCCTCAGTGCCTTAACGGGCCAGGCAGGAGCTAGGGGACGGGAATTACGAGACAAGGGCTTTGCCCTCACTGGATTAGGGTGCCAGCAACTTGAACGTGGTCTCTGCCAAGACGTGACGAAGTGACATGGACAGGGTGTAGTCAAGGGACCCTGAGCAGCTTCCTGTGACTAGAGGCTCTTTGTGAAAAGGAATGGGAGGATATGGTGTGATGCAGGACATGTCACCAGGTCCTTGTCACAAAGTTGCTTTCGTTGCTACCATTCTTAGGCCTGGGATAAGTTGATAAGCTGTTTCAAATCCAGTTGTACTCCCATCACTCAGTTCAAACTTACCCTCTGGCCGGGCGCAGTGGCTCACACCTGTAATCCCACCCAGCACGTTGGGAGGCCAAGGTGGGCAGATCACTTGTGGTCAGAAGTTCAAAACCAGCCTGGCCAACATGGGGAAACCCCGTCTCCACTAAAAATACAAAAATTAGCCAGGCATGGTGGTGCACGCCTGTAACCCCAGCTACTCGGGAGGCTGAGGCAGGAGAATGGCTTGAACCCAGGAGGTGGAGGTCACGGTGAGCCGAGATTGCTGCACTCCAGCCTGAGCAATAGAGCGAGACTCTGTCTCAAAACAAACAAACAAAAAAGCTTACCCTCTATGAGGCAGCAATCCCACTACTGGGTATGTACCCAAAGAAACTGAAACCAGTGTGTGGAAGAGATGTCTGCACCCCCATAAGTATTGCAGCATTATTCACAATAGCCAAGCTAGGGAATCACCCAGGGCTCCATCAGTGGACAATGGAGAATATATCTACACAGTGGAAATGTATATCTACACTACTCAGCCTTAGAAAGGAAGGAAACCCTGTCATTTACAATACGGATGTAATTCTAAACCTGAAGGACATTGTGCCACGTGAAATAAGCCAGACACAGAAAGACAAATACCGCGCAACCTCACTTACACATGGAATATTAAAAAGTTGAACTCACAGAAGCAGAGAGCAGAATGGAGGCTCCCAGGGCTTGGGGAGGGGGTTAGGGACTGGGGAGATCATGGTCAAAGGATACAAAATTTTAGATAGAAAAAAGAAGTTCAAGATATCTATTGTGAGGCCGGGCGCGGTGGCTCACGCCTGTAATCCCAGCACTTTGGGAGGCTGAGGCGGGTGGATCACGAGGTCAAAAGATCGAGACCATCCTGGTCAACATGATGAAACCCCGTCTCTACTAAAAATACAAAAATTAGCTGGGCATGGTGGCACCTGCCTGTAGTCCCAGCTACTCGGGGGGCTGAGGCAGGAGAATTGCTTGAACTCAGGAGGTGGAGGTTGCGGTGAGCCGAGATCGCGCCATTGCACTCCAGCCTGGGTAACAAGAGCGAAACTCTGTCTCAAAAAAGAAAAAAAAAAAGATATCTATTGTGCAACATGGTGACTAATTAGTGGAAATGTATTGTGTACTTAAACATTGCTAAGAGAGTAGATCCTAAGGCTCTCACCACACACGAAAAAATGACAACGATGTGGCCAGGAACAGTGGCTCATACCTGTAATCCCAGCACTTTAGGAGGCTGAGGCAAGCAGATCACTTGAGGTCAGGAGTTCGAGACCAGCCTGGGCAGCATGGTGAAACTCATATCTATGAACAGTGCAAAAATGAGCTGGACATGGTGGCGCACACCTGTAATCCCAGCTACTTGGGAGGCTGAGGGAAAAGAATTGCTTGAATCTTTGAGGTAGAGGTTGCAGTGAGCCAAGATCGTGCCACTGCACTCCAGCCTGAGTGACAGTGAGACTGTCTCAGAAAAAAAAGTGAGGTGATAGGTATGTTACACATCTTGATTATGGGAATTATTTCACAATGTATACATATGTCAAAACATCATGTTGTACACCTTAAATGTATACACTTTTATTTGTCAATTATATCTCAAGCGGGGGGGGGGGGGGGAATGGCAAGACTGCTTTTGGAAACACTTTGACACTATTTCAAAAAATTGAAACTAACAATCCCTATAGCTCAATCATTCTATTCCTATACGTATACTCTAAAAAAATTCTTGCACATATGCACCAAGAAACATGTATAAAAAATGTCTGTTACATAATAGAGAAAGTAAAATAAATAGAAATAGAAAAGTAACTAAAATAAAAGAAACCCATGTGTCCATCAACAGGTACAAAAATACAAAAACTGTGATATAGACCTATATTGGAAGGCTTCAAACTATGCATTGAAAATGATTTCACAAATCATTTCAAAAAAGCTTCATGGTGTTTTTTGTCATTTTTACCAAGTTCAACCCAATATGTGGTTTAGAGACACTATTTAAAACAAATAAGGGGCCAGGGGCTGTGACTCACTCCTGTAATCCCAGTATTTTGGGAGGCTGAAGTGGGCAGATCACTGGAGGTCAGGAGTTCAAGACCAGTCTGGCCAACATGGTGAAACCCCATCTCTACCAAAAATACAAAAATTAGCTGGCATGGTGGCGGGCACCTGTAATTCCAGCTACTTGGGAGGCTGAGGCAGGAGAATCACTTGAACCCGGGAGGCAGAGGTTGCAGTGAGCCGAGATCACACCATTGCACTCCAGTTTGGGCGACTGTGGAATTCCGTTTCAGAACTTAAAGTAAAATAAAAGAAAAAGAAAACAAGGGAAGGACAAACATAGTTACTTCCACAGAGGAGGAAAGTGGAGGATGAGAATGGAAGGAGATTCCAGGTAGATGAAGTGGCCAGGATAAGATTGTAGCTCTTAATTTGGATGGTGGGCTAAGTGAGGCCATGTCATTAATGTTTCATTATTTATGCCGTTTTATCGATTCTCGTTTATGAAAAATACATATTATGTGTTTGGTAAAGTGATCAAACTTTTTATTTTCTCTTTCTTTCTATATGTGTCAGTTAGCTACTGCTGTGTAACAAATCACCCCACAGGTAGCAGCTTCAAACAACACACGTTTATTGTCTGGCGATTTCTGTGAATCGGGGATCTGAGCACAGCCCCGCTGAGTCTTCAGCTTCAGGGTCTCTCCCAGGACTACAATCAAGGGGCCAGCGGATTTGTGGTCATCAGGCTCTACTGACTTCAAGTCATTGTTGACTCTGGGCCAGAGGCCACCCCTCAGTTCCTTGCCATGCAGGCTTTCTGCAAGAGGGTAGCTTGTTTCATCAAAGCATGCAGACTAAGAAGGCAAAGAGAGTCTGCTAGCAGAATGCAAGCCACAAAATCATCCTTAAAAGGACGGGATTACATGACGCTATAAATACCAGGAAGTGGGGATTATTGGGGACCATCTGGGAGGCTGCCTAGCACACGCACAAGGCAAACCTCATGAATATGTATGTATTATATATGCTGCTTTCAGGCTGCCACCAAAAATAGGATTGCCTTACAGCTCCATCAGCCTAGGACCCATCCAGCAGGTGTGGCTAGCTTGTTTTTAGGGAGCAGAGACAGAGGGTTCCTCATATCCCACAGCCACGCCCTACAGGCATAGCAGGGCAGCTGCCTCAAAGTGCAGAGGGAGTCTGACCAGTTTTCTTACCACGCTTAGGGCCGAAAGCATGATCTCTATTTTGCCTTGGAACTCCCACCACTGAGCAGTCCCTCTCTTTCCTCTGTATTACACTAACACTTCACACGAACATAAACACCGTGCCGGGCACAGTGGCTCACGCCTGTCATCCCAACACTTTGGGAGGCTGAGGCGGGTGGATCACGAGGTCAGGAGTTCGAGATCAGCCTAACCAACACGGTGAAACCTTGTTTCTACTAAAAATACAAAAATTAGCTGGGCGTGGTGGCGCACGCCTGTAGTCTCAGCTACTTAGGAGGCTGAGGCTGGAGAATTGCTTGAACCCGGGAGTTGGAGGTTACAGTGAGCCAAGATTGTGCCATTGCACTCCAGCCTGGCAACAGAGTGGGACTCTGTCTAAAAAAACAAAAAACAAACCAAAAAACACACACCCTCTAAGCAGAAATGGGCTTCGTACAGGAATCTAGCGAGAATGGCAAATAGCACACTATTTTTCCTTGTTGCAGAGAGTATCATCTACCTTATGGGAAGAGTCACAGAAAGCCCTGTAGAATTTGCTGTAAGAAAATAGTCACAACTGGGGCCCAGTGTAGTGGCTCACACCTGTCATCCCAGCACTTTGGGAGGCCGAGGTGGGCGGATCACGAGGTCGGGAGTTCGAGACCCGCCTGACCAACAAGGAGAAACCCTGTCTCTACTAAAAATACAAAACTTAGCCAGGCGTGGTGGCACATGCCTGTAATCCCAGCTACTTGAGAGGCTGAGGCAAGAGAATCGCTTGAACCTGGGAGGCAGAGGTTGTGGTGAGCTGAGATCGCACCACTGCACTCCAGCCTGGGCAACAAGAGCTAAACTCCGTCTCAAAAAAAAAAAAAAAAGGTCACAATTGGGACCAGCCTCGGTGGCTCATGCCTGTAATCCCATCACTTTGGGAGGCTGAGGCAGGGAGATTACCTGAGGTCAGGAGTTCAAGACCAGGCTGACCAACATGTAGAAACCCTGTTTCTACTAAAACACAAACAATTATCTGGGCATGGTGGCAGGTGCCTGTAATCCCGGCTACTCTGGAGGCTGAGGCAGGAGAATCACTTGAACCTGGGAGGCAGAGGTTGCCGTGAGCCGAGATCGCGACACTGCACTCCAGCCTGGGCAACAAGAGCTAAACTCCCCTCTCAAATTGAAAAAAAAAAAAACCTGTCACGATTGACTCATCTCATGCTTTTTTCTAGAAGGAAGAATCACAGTGAGTGTGACGGGCTAGGTCTCTGAATCCATCGAAGGATTCTCCTTAAGGTCTCTTCGGACAATGTTTTTAAAGCTTTGATGTAAATACAAGTCACCTGGGGATCTTGTTAAACTACAGATTCTAAACCTGCAGGGGCCTACCTTTCTGACATCCTAACAAGCTCCCAGGTGAAGCCAATGCTACTGGTCTGTAGCCCACACTTGGATTAGCAAGGAGCCAGGTGAGGGGCTTCAGCAGTGAAATAACACGGGGAATTATGATGTCTCAATAAAGACCACACGGGGGCTGGGCTGGGGGCTCATGCCTGTTACCCCAGCACTTTGGGAGGTCCAGGCAGGAGGATCGTTTGAGGTCAGGAGTTCAAGACCAGCCTAGGCCACATAGGGAGACCTCATCTCTACAAAAACGTCATTTTATTTTGAGATGCAATCTTGCTCTGTCGCCCAGGCTGGAGTGTAGTGACGTGATCTCGGTTCACTGCAATGTCTGCCTCCTGGGTTCAAGTGATTCTCCTGCCTCAGCCTCCTGAGTAGCTGGGATTATAGGCATCCGCCACCACGCCTGGATAATTTTTGTATTTTTAGTAGAGATGGAGTTTTGGCATGTTGGCTGGGCTGGTCTCGAACTCCTGACCTCAGTTGATCCACCCGCCTCCCAAAGTGCTGAGATTCCAGGTGTGAGCTAGTGTACGCGGCCACAAATGTCTTATATATAGAGACACCTTAAGCAAGGTTAGTTAGGCAAAGTAGTGGTGATTGTAGGAGTATTAGCCTGTATCCATTCAGGGCCTTGGGTGGCAGGAAGTAGAAATCGACTGAATGATTTGGGCAGAAAAAGAATTGATTGCAAAGATGTTGAGTAGCCAGTTATTGTATATTATAAAATAGCCAGAAGACAGGGTTTTTAATGTTCTCACCACAAAGAAATTATAAATGAGGCCGGGCACGGTGGTGCATGTCTGTAATCCCAGCACTTTGGGAGGCCGAGGCGGCTGGATCGCTTCAGCTCATGAGTTTGAGATCAGCCTGGACAATATGGTGAAACCCTGTCTCTAATAAAAATAGAAAAATTAGTTGGGCGTGGTGGCGCGTGCCTGTAGTCCCAGCTACTCCGGACACCGAGGTGGGAGGAGCGCTTGAGCTTGGGAGGTGGAGGGTGCAGTGAGCTATTACATGCCAGCCTGGGCGACAGAGCCACACCCGGTCTCAAAAGACAAAAAAAAGAAAAGAGAAACCACAAATGATAAAAGAATGAGGTGATGGGTATGCTAACCACCCTAATTTTGTTTTTATTAATAATTTAAATTTTTAGTTTTTATTTAGAATGCCATTAAGTAATAAACTGTGACAAGTCAAGAAAGAAGATGGAAGGAAAGAAGAAGTTTTATATTTTAGTAACTCTAACAGCATTTTCTTTTCTGCTTTTGTGTGTGTTTTTATTTTGCTGGTCCCAGCAAAGCTTGTAGTTAGCCTTGCTTTTGGACCAATATTCCAAGGAACACTTTCTTGGAAAATGCTGGAAAGAAGGAATGTGAAGCACTGAGCTGAACCGTTTAAAATCAGCTGATTTGCGCCCGGGCGCAGTGGCTCATGCCTGTAATCCTAGCACTTGAGGAGGCCGAGGTGGGTGGATCACCTGAGGTCGGGAGTTGGAGACCAGCCTGACCAACATGTAGAAACCCCTGTCTCTACTAAAAATACAAAATTAGCTGGGCATGGCGGCACATGCCTGTAGTCCCAGCTACTTCGGAGGCTGAGGCAGGAGAATCTCTTGAACCCAGGAGCGGAGGTTTCAGCAAGCCGACATCGTGCCACTGCACTCCAGCCTGGGTGACACAGCCAGACTCCATCTAAAAAAAAAAAAAATTATGTTGTGCCCCGTAAGTATTTGTAATTACAATGTGGCAACTAAAACGAAAAGCATTTTTTTTTAAAGATCTTGGGCTGGGCACGGTGGCTCACGTCTGTAATCCCAGCACTTTGGGAGGCCAAGGCAGGTGGATCAAAAGGTCAGGAGTTTGAGACCAGCCTGGCCCATATGATGAAACCACATCTCTACTAAAAACACAAAAGTTAGCCCCGTGTGTTGGCGAGTATCTGTAGTCCCAGCTACTCAGGGAGGCTGAGGCAAGAGAATTGCTTTGAAACCAGAAGGTGGAGGTTGCAGTGAGCTGAGATTGCGCCATTGCACTCCAGCCTGGGCAACAAGAGCGAAACTCCTCCTTAGGAGAAAAAGTCCCACGTGGGGGCTGGATGTGGTGGCTCATGCCTGTAATCTCAGCACTTTTTGGGGCTGAGATGAGCAGATCACCTGAGGTCAGAAGTTCGAGACCAACCTGGCCAACACTGCAAAACTCTATCTCTACTAAAAACACAAAAATTAGCTGGGTGTGGTGACAGGCACCTATAATCCCAGCTCCTATGGAGACTGAGGCAGGAGAATCGCTTGAACCCAGGAAGTGGAGGTTGCAGTGAGCCAAGATCATGCCACTGCACTCCAGCCTGGGCAACAGAGCGAGACTCTGTCTCAAAAAAAAAAAAAAAAAAAAGTCCCACATGGGGCCATGTGATGGAGGAACCCACTCTCCACCTCAAAGGATAGGACAGAGAGCACCTTTCCTCCACAAAGGAAGGCAGAGCCAGACTTTCCACTAAGACTCAGACTGGCAGGAACCACTTTTCAAGCAGCAAAAGGGTTCATACATGGAAAGCAGAAAATGACAAATTATGACTTGCCACCATGCATAGCAGCCTAGGTGGTTCCCAAAATAAAACCTCTCTTCCCACACACTTTTTGCCAGGTGCCCCAAGTCTTTTTCTTTTGTAATTTAGGGAGATCGACAAACCTGTGGGTGAGAAGGTTGGTAGAGACTGAGTTTTTCTCCAACATCTTATTATAAAAATTTTGCAAGCATAGAGAAGAATTAAAAGAATCTTAGAATGAATACCCCATCCACACCACCCAGACTCCACCATTAACAATTTTTTTTTTTTTGAGACAGAGTCTCACTCTGTCACCCAGGCTGGAGTGCAATGGTGTGATCTCAGCTCACTGCAACCTCCACCTCCTGGGTTCAAGTAATTCTCCTGCCTCAGCCTCCCACATAGCTGGGATTACAGGCGCCCATCACCACACCTGGCTAATTTTGTTTGTATTTTCAGTAGAGACAGGGTTTCGCCACGTTGGCCAGGCTGGTTTCAAACTCCTGACCTCAAGTGATCCGCCCACCTTGGCCTCCCAAAGTGCTGGGATTATAGGCATTAGCCACCATGCCCAGCTAATTTTTGTATTTTTAGTAGAGACACGGGTTCATCATGTTGACCAGGCTGGTCTTGAACTCCTGACCTGTTGATCTGCCTGCCTCCGCCTTCCAAAGAGCTGAGATTACAGCCATGCGAAACCACACCCGGCTGTTGCACACATCTTAAGTACACCATTAACTGTGTTTTAAAATTATATACCGGGCCAGGTGTGGTGGCTCACGCCTGTAATCCCAGCACTGGGAGGCCGAGGTGGGCGTATCACCTGAGATCAGGAGTTTGAGACCAGCCTGACCAACATGGAGAAACCCTGTCTCTACTAAAAATACAAAATTCGCCAGGCGTGGTGGTGCATGCCTGTAATCCCAGCTCCTCAGGAGGCTGAGGCAGGAGGATCACTTGAACCCAGGAGGTGGAGGTTGTGGTGAGTCAAGATCACGCCATTGCACTCCATTCTGGGCAACAAGAGTGAAACT
>PVKV010035901.1:0-16171 GCA_004027835.1 Alouatta palliata
CAGACGTGGTGGGCTCACACCTGTAATCACTGAACTTTGGGAGGCCAAGGTGGGTGGATCCCGAGGTCAGGAGTTTGAGATCAGCCTGCTCAACATGGTGAAACCCTGTCTCTTTTATTTTTATTTATTTATTTATTTATTTATTTTTTAAGACAGGGTTTCACCATGTTGGTCAGGCTGGTCTTGAACTCCTGACCTCAGGTGATCCGCCTGCCTTGGCCTCCAAAGTGCTTGGATTACAGGCATGAGCCACCATGCCCGGCCGGTGAAACCCTGTCTCTACTAAAAATGCAAAAATTGGCCCAGTGTGGTGTCGCGCACCTGTAATCACAGCTACTCAGGAGGCTGAAACAGGATAATCGCTTGAACTCGGGAGGCAGTTGAGCCAAGATCCCACCACTGTACTCCAGCCTGGGTGACACAGCAAGACTCAGCGTCAAAAAAAAAAAAAAAAAAAAAAAAAAAAATTAGCCAGGTATGGTGGTTCATGCCTACAGTCCCAGCAACTCAGGAGGCTGCAGTGGGATGATCACTTGAGCCTAGGAATTTGAGGCTGCCATGATTGCGCCACTGTGCACCAGCCTGGGTGACAGAGCGAGACCATCTCAAAAAAAATAATAAAATACAAATAAATAAAAAATAAAGTAAGAAGAGGCCAGGAGTGGCAGTTCATGCCTGTAATCTCAGCACTTTGGGAGACTGAGGCAGGAGGATTGCCTGAGACCAGGAGTTTGAGAGTAGCCTATGCAACATAGTGAGACCCTCTCTCTACAATAAATAAATAAAGTAAGAAGAGGTCCAATAGCCAGGTGAGGTGGAGTGTGCCTATAATCTCAGCTATTCAAGAAGGATATTAAGGTGAGAGGATTGCTTGAGTCCAGGAGTTTGAGGCCAGCCTAGACAGCATAGTAAAATCCCATTTCAATTTAAAAAATAAATAAAAAATTTAAAAAGAAGAAACCAATGTTTGCAAGGTGATTCTTTGAGATAATTGGTCTCCACCTTTCTTTTTTTTTCTTATATAATTTTTGTTATAGGTTCAGGGCTGCATGCTCAGGTTTGTAGGCCGGATGGGGTGGCTCATGCCTGTAATCCCAGCTCTTTGGGAGGCCGAGGCAGGTGGATCACGAGGTCAGGAGTTTGAGACCAGCCTGGTCAACATGGTGAAATACCATCTCTACTAAACATACAAAAATTAGCTAGGCATAGTGGCAGGCGGTTGTACTTCCAGCTACTTGGGAGGCTGAAGTAGGAGAGTCGCTTGAACCTGGGAGGTGGAGGTTGCAGTGAGCCGAGACGGTGCCACTACACTCCAGCAGCCTGGGCAATAGAGCGAGACTCTTTCTGGGGGGCGGTGGGGGGGAAGGCCAGGTGCAGTGGCTCATGCCTGGAATCCCAGTACTTTGGGAGGCCAAGGTGGGCGGATCACAAGGTCAGGAGATAGAGACCATCCTGGTCAACACGGTAAAACCCTGTCTCTACTAAAAATACAAAAAATTAGCTGAGCCTGGTGGCGCGCGCCTGTAATCCCAGATACTTGGGCAGACGAATAGCTTGAACCTGAGAGTCAGAGGTTGCAGTGAGCCGAGATCGCACCACTGCTCTCCAGCCTGGTGACAGAGCAAGACTTCATCTCAAAAAAAAAAAAAAAAAAAAAAACCCAGAACACCCAGGTTTGTTACATACGCAAATTGTGTGTCATGGGGGTTTGATAGGTAGATCATTTCATCACCCAGGTAAGGAGCATAGTACCTGACAGGTAGTTTTTCAATCCTCTCACTTTTCTCACTCGACCACCATCTTTCTTTATGTTGTCCCCCTTACGTGGAAAGCCTTTCCTTCTCCACTTTACCTAAATTACTCTCAAACTCTGGTTAAGACCTATTTAAGTTCTAACTCATGCTTTCAAAAAACATAATAGATCTCTTCATTTTCTGAGGTCTGGCTTCCTTCTATTTGGTAATTTGTGAAATGTTATTTCCCTCAGTAGTTTGTTAGTTCCTAAAAAGCAAGAACCATGCTGATATCGTGTCTTCTAACCATGCCTACCTAACAAGTGCTACATTTCTTTCGAAACAGGGAAGCAAACTATAAAGCACCAAGTGCATGATCTTTAATTAATTTGAGACGGAGTCTTGCTCTGTTGCCCAGATTGGTCTTGAACTTCCAGGCTCAGGTGATCCTCCAACCTCGGCCCCCCCAAGTAGCTGGGACTACAGGCACACACCACCAGCCCCAGCTAACTTTTTTGTTTTGTTTTATTTTTTGAGGCGGAGTCTCTCTCTTCACCCAGGCTGGAGTGCACTGGCATGATCTAGGCTCACTGCAACCTCTGCCTCCTGGGTTCAGACGATTCTTCTGCCTCAGCCTCCTGAGTAGCAGGGACTACAGGCATGCACCACAACGCCAAGCTAATTTTCGTGGTTTTAGTAGAAATGGAGTTTCACCATGTTGGCCAGGCTGCTCTCGAACTCCTGATATCATGTGATCCTCCCTCCTCAGCCTCCCAAAATGCTGGAATTACAGGCATGAGCCATGGGGCCTGGCCTCTAGTTAAATTTTGTATTTTTTAGTAGAGACAGGTTTTCACCATGTTGGCCAAGCTGGTCTTAAACTCCTGAGCTCAAGTGATCCACCCCCATCTGCCTCTCAGAGTACTGGGATTACAGACATGAGCCACAGCTCTGGCCAAGTGTATGATTTTAAAAGTATGCTGCAGTTGTTTTGTACCTATTCCTCATCTTCCTGGGAACAGGGATGCCATTTTACACATCTTCCCAGAGTTAACCACAGTGTTTAATTACTGTATGTACTCTATAAGATACCTGAAGATTGATTCTCTTTATTGTTAATGTGTGGACTGTGTCAGAAACCCCTATCATCGAAAGTCTAAAGTTGGCTCACACCTGTAACCCAAGCACTTTGGAGGCCAAGGCAGGCAGATCACCTGAGGTCGGGAGTTCAAGACCAGCCTGACCAACATGGTGAAATCCCGTCTTTAAAAAAAAAAAAAAATAAATAAAAATAAAAAGTCTAAAGTTAATAAAGGGAGTGGAAGAATACCATCGGGGCATATTTTTCTTGAAGCTGTGACATCACAAATAAAAAAAATTAATGTATAGTGAAATCGTCACTGTAGTTAGGGTGAAAATGCCTTGCCTGTGTTCCAAACTTTGGGCCAACCTACCTGGTGCACGGTTTCCTCATCAGTTTCTTCAGGGAGTAAATGAGATAATAAGGTATAAGTTAGCACCCAGCATACGGCAGGCAAATACTCCTGGATTATACTGCTGGACTTGTTTCTTTCTTCCACTAAATGAGAAGAAAATAATGCTCCCACATTTACACGTTTTAGAATATTTTATTTTGCGTCAGCGGACATAGAAAACAAAAGAGGGATGAGAGAACAAGAAAGAGCAAAAAGGCAGGGTGCTAAGCAGATTGACCCAACGCTTTCATCAATACACTCCTCAATTTCCTTGATCTTGGGTCTCGCTCTCCACGCAGGCCTCCAACCACACCGGTCGGTCCGGATCTCCCTCCCTGTCAGTGCCGGCTGCCTCCACCACGCGGGGTCTCATCCGCCCATCCGGCCCCCACAGCCCACTTTTCCCAGGCCCTTGGCCATCCCGCGCCGGGTCGCAATTCACCTGCACGAAACAGCTAGGGCAACCGCCCTCCCTCCCTGGAGCCTGCCTCCCGCGGCCCCGGGCTCCCTCGCCCGCCCCGCGCGCCACCCCGGCGCCCCGCCCCGGGCGGGGAGAGTCGGGGCGAGGGGAGGGCCTGCCAGGTGAGGCGCGGTCACCCTGGGCCTCTGACTTCCGCCCAGGTGAGGCAGGGCCGACGCCGACCGGCCGGGGCTCCCACCTGCTCCTCCGGCGCACCAGGTAAAGCGTGGGGTCCTGGCTGTGCGGTGCACGCTGGTCCCTGGGGATCCCCGCGCCTGGAGGTTGGCGGGGGGCAGCCCCCTCGCCGGCTTCCCGGGCCTGCCTGCCCTGCCCCGCGCGCTCTCCGCCCGCCCGCTGGAGGGTGTGGGAGCCGGAGGCGGAGGGCGCCGCCGGGCGCTCGGAGGTTCCGCGGCGGGGATGGGGCGTCCTCAGCGTGCGTCCGCGCTGGCCCGGGAGGCGGGGCGGGGGCGCCGTCTTCCTGCGTCGGGCCCGGGTGACCCCAGTTCTGCCGCGCTGGGCTCGCTGAGGCCGCGGGCAGGGGCCCCGCCCCACCTCCCCAGGCCTTTCGGGCCTCGAATCTCGGCCCACTGGTGTTCGGGGGTGGCACGGATCCGACTTTGCGCCCAGATCGGTGCCCATGTTTCGCTCCCAGAGCTGGGCGGAGTCTCCCTCCGTTGGTGGCCGTGGAAGGAAGGAACGGGGGTGAGGGGACAAAGAGGAGGGGGTGCTCAGAGATGGTCTGAGGGGGCGACTTGGGCCCGGTTGTGGAGGTTCCCGAAAGCCAGTGCTCAAGCCCTGGGCTCTGCCAGCCTTGCTGCGTAGATGGGGAGGTTGTGTCGGAAAGTGCTTCCAGCCTTAGGGGAATTCTTGGATTCCTGCTTTTAAATCAAGCTCAGGAAAGCATTTTCAGATCACTCCCACCCTCCAAATCGCCCCATCCTTCCCGCACACCGGCCGAATTAAGTGAACAAACACCCTTCACCTGGCACTTTGTCGTGTTTCCAAGTGGCTCTTGTCACTTTGGCTTCGAGTTTGTTGTTTACTGGCTTGCCTCTGCCATTTAGAGGGTGCCCCTTTCTGGGCCTTATTTCTCGACTGCATTTAAGGTCCCGCTATTGGTAGGTGCTCAACAAGTGTTTCTTAAGT
The DNA here is from genome assembly GCA_004027835.1 of Alouatta palliata. Taxonomy (NCBI): domain Eukaryota; kingdom Metazoa; phylum Chordata; class Mammalia; order Primates; family Atelidae; genus Alouatta; species Alouatta palliata. The sequence goes on from PVKV010035901.1 coordinate 4,815, forward strand.
GAATGAAGAAGCCTTTGGAAACCCAGAAGGACAATGTCCGTTCTACTGAGGATGATACTACCACATTCTGGGCTGAGTTCCTAGTGGCTGCCAATTAATTTGCACACATCTATCTGAAAGGAGTGGGGGTGGGGTCAGCAGTTAAAAACAAATCTTCATGCCTGTAATCCCAACACTTTGGAAGGCCGAGGCGGGTGGATCATCTGAGGTTAAGAGTTTCAGACTAGCCTGGCCACCATGGTGATACCCTGTCTCTACTGAAAATACAAAAATTAGCTGGGCGTGTTGGTGGGCGCCCGTAGTCTCAGCTACTCGGCAGGCTGAGGCAGGAGGCTGAGGTTGTAGTGAGCTGAGATTGCCCCATTACACTCCAGTCTGGGCGAGAAGAGGGAAACTCCATCTCCAAAAACAGCAACGGGCCGGATGTGGTGGCTCACGCCTGTAATCCCAGCACTTTGGAAGTCCGAGGCGGGCGGATCACAAGGTCAGGATATCGAGAACATCTTGACCAACACAAACCCTGTCTCTACTAAAAATACAAAAATTAGCCGGGCGTGGTGCGTATCTGTAGTCCCAGCTACTCTGGAGGCTGAGGCAGGAGAATCGCTGAACCCTGGAGGCGGGGGTTGCAGTGAAGCAAGATCCCGCCACTGCACTCCAGCCTGGGCAGCAAGAACAAACAAAACAAACTTAACTCTGTTTGCAGCATTAGAAAATGTTAGGTGAGATTGAGCCTTTTGGCTAAAGTGAGCTTCGATCTTTTTAGGGTCCCTAATGGCCCTTAAGATGTTAACAAACAACAACAACAAAACACTCCAAATATGTTGAATTTATTTGGGAATGAGAAATGAGAATTATAGCCTGAGATGCACAACCATTTATTGGTTTTTGGAGACTCAAAGCCAGAGTTGGCCATTGGTGAAGATGCCATTACTGGACAGGTGTTATGGAGAGCATCTTATCAGGTCTGGCGCCTTGCGTCATGCCTACTATCTCAGCTACTTAGGAGGCTTAGGCAGGAGGATCCCTTGAGACCAAGAGTTGGAGACCAGCCTGTGCGACATGGCTGTCTTTACAGAAAACACTTTTTCAATGGCCAGGTATGTCGGGAGGTTGAGGCAGGAGGATTGCTTGAGCCCAGGAGATGGAGGCTGCAGTGAGCTGTGTTTGCACCACTGCACTCCAGCCTGGGTGACAGAGCAAGAACCCTGTCTCAAAAAAAAAAAAAAAAAAGAAAGAAAGAAAAGAAAAAAGATTATCTTATCTTATCTGAATTACTGCATTCCTAAAGAAAGAATTTCTTGTGGAGTTATTTTAAAGTTCTTGAGAGATCTTTATCTCAGACATGCAAGCTCCAGCCTTATCCCTCGCTCTCCATCTCTAGTTTGTTTGGGTCTGACAAAAAGTGATTTTGTCCTGGTGTTTATAACTTTCACAAAGATAATAAGAAAGTTAATAAATATGGAAATGGAAGGTACTTATGGACAGAACTTATAAAATGAGTTCTGAAGAGATTTGCCCTTACTAGTCCAGATCCTATTAGGGGTATTTTTCTTCTGCTCTCATACCACCACAATCAACACTGGAGACTTCTGTGACCAAATAAATGTGTGGGCCAATCAGTTCTGCATCGAACAATAGCTGAGCATCTTCCAGTTCAATTCTGACACTATCTACCTGGGAATAGTGTCAGATCCCATAAGACTGGTCCCACTTCTGATGCCAGTCACAAGTCTTAGATTGTTTTACCCTGGCTTCTGACTAACTGGCTATAAATTGGGAATCCACAACTCCCTCCTCTGGTTTGGTTAATTTGCTAGAGCAGCTCACAGAACTCAAGAAAATACTTACTTAGGTTTATTACTGATTTATTATCAAGAATATTACAAAGGATACAAGAGGAAGGGATGCATAGAGTGATGTATGGTTAGGGACATGCCACCCACCAAGAACCTTCATGTGTTCAGATATCAAGAAGCTCTCCCTACCCCATCTTCTTGGGCTTTTTTTTTTTTTTTTAATTGAGACAGAGTCTTGCTCTGTCACCTAGGCTGGAGTGCAGTGGCGCGATCTTGGCTCACTACAACTTCCACCTCCTGGGTTCAAGTGATTCTCTTGCTTTAGCCTCTGTAGTAGCTGGGACTACAGGCGTGCACCACCACACCCACCTAATTTTTTGTATTTTTAGTAGAGAGGGGTTTCACCACATTGGCCATGCTAGTCTTGAACTCCTGACCTCAAGTGATCTGCCTGCCTCAGCCTCCCAAAGTGTTAGGATTACAGGCATGAGCCACCACACCCCGCCTTCTTGGGCTTTTTATGGAGACTTCATTGGGTAGACAAAATTGAAGCATGGAGTAGGGAAACCCAGCAATGCCTATCTGTTCAGATTTTTCTTGGCTTCTCTGTGTGGCATTCCTTCCTTCAAGGTATGGGCAGGACCCCTTCTGAAATGGGGGTCTTATGACCTACAATCAGACAAGGGAGGTCAGATAATTTTTAAATTTATTTATTTAGAGACAGAGTCTTGCTCTGTTGCCCAGGCTGGAGTGCAATGGCATGATCTCGGCTCACTGCAACCTCCTTGGCTTGCTTTTTGTATTTTTAGTAGAGATAGGGTTTCACCATATTGGCCAGGCTGGTCTTGAACTCCTGACCTCAAGTGATCCACCTGCCTTGGCATCCCAAAGTGCTGGGATTATAGGTGTGATCCACTGCACCTGGCCAAAATTATTTTTATTTCTTAAAATATTTATTTGTTTTTGAGATGGAGCCTCACTCTGGTTGCCCAGGCTAAAGTGCAGTGCCACAATCTCCACCCACTGCAACCTTCACCTTCCTGGGTTCAAGCGATTCTTCTGGCTCAGCCTCACGATTACAGGCATGCGCCACCATGACTGAATAATTTTTTTTTTTTTTTTGTATTTTTAGTAGAGACAGGGTTTCACCATGTTGGCCAGGCTGGTCTCAAACTCCTGACCTCAAGAGATCCACTGGACTGGGCCTCCCAAAGTGCTGGGATTACAGATGTGAGCCATCACAGCTGGCCTCTTTTAAAAAATTTTCAGTAGAGACTGGGTCTTACTATATTGCTCAGGCTGGTCTTGAACTCCTGGTCCTAAGCCATCCTCCTGCCTTGGCCTGCCAAAGTATTGGGCTTATAGGTGTGAGCACCGCTTCTGGCTCAGAGAATTTCTTTACAGCCAGCTTCAAGACAGAAAAGCAGGGGAAAATTAGAGTCCTGCCTTGGGGAGAAAAAGGAGCAGATGAAAGGAGGGGGAGGAGAATGTCAGAGAGAGAGAGAGATTCTGTTTTTTTGAGGACTGCTTTTGAGACCTAATGCACCCCAACAGAATAACAAAAGAGAGTTATGGGAGTTATGAGCCCAGAACCATGGATGAAAACCAATATACAATATCACAAGGAGGTCACATAAAATGAGTTTCCCATCAGAAAAGTAGCTGTGTTTAAAGTTGAATAGAAATTGTATTAAGCTCTCTTCTGCATTTAATGACACCTTAATAAGTTTAAGACATGCATTAATATTTCTGCAACTATAAAGCTAACATATTCATTGTAGAAAAATTGGAGAGAATTTTCAAAAAAGAAACTAAAAGCACACAGACTATCTACCATTGAGAGATAACCACTAATAACATTATGATGTATTTTCTTTCAGACTGCATTTTTAAAGTTAAAGGGAAAAATCTGTATATATATTCTCACAGTGAATTCACATTTAGAACCTTATGATTCTGAGACAGTGCCTCAGCACTTTCTAGTTCTTACAATTGCATTTTTACTTAACGGCATTTAATAATTATCCTTACACTGAACAGCCAGCAGTCAGAATTTACTTGCTTTGTTAAAGTTTAACAAGATTATATTAGGTTGGGGAAGCCAAAGTGGGAATACATTTGTTCACTTAAGACTTTGCTCCCCTTGGTGAGCCAACTTGGTAAGTTTTTTGAGAAATAGGACTAATCTACCTTAATATTTGCATGAACATTGCTATGTTTTTTTCTTAGAGTTTTGTGTAGATTTGGATGCCCCCCCCCCGCTTTTTTTTTTTTGAGATGGAGTCTCACTGTCACCCAGGCTGGAGTGCAGTGGCGCAGTCCCGGCTCACTGCAGCCTCTGTCTCCCGGGTTCAAGCAATTCCCCTGCCTCAGCCTCCCGAGTAGCTGGGACTACTACAAGCAGGCACTAACACACCTGGCTGATTTTTTGTATTTTTAGTAGAGACGGGGTTTCACCGTGTTGGTCAGAATGGTCTTGATCTCCTGAGCTCGTGATCCTTCTGCCTCCGCCTCCCAAGGTGCTGGGATTACAGCTGTGAGCCACCGTGCCCAGCCTGGAGCCCTTATTTTAGGTTCTGGTGCGAATGGGGAGAAATTTAGTGCCTGTCAGTACCCTTCCTTTTAAGTCAGTGGGATAGATCGATGCTGAAGATGTATTGTTCAGTCTTCTCACAAATAACTTGATGATTACACACTAAAATCTCTGTTACAATAATTTAATTATTAGCTTTTTCAGTGCCACGATCATGGTTCACTAGCCCTGACCTGCCCAGCACAAGAGTTCCTCTTACCTCAGCCTGGACTACAGGCATGCACCACCAGGCTCAGCTAGTTTTTGTTTTTGTAAAGATGGGGTTTTGCCATGTTTTAAATCATTTTGATTGAAAAGAGATGTTAATAGTAGCTATCATTTGTTGAATGTGTACTGTGCGCTAGGCTAAATGCTCTAAATGATCCTCTTCAATATGCATGTGAAGTGATTCTCCCCACCTCCATCCCTCTCCGCCCCTAGATAGAGTCTTGCTCTGTCACCCAGGCTGGAGTACAATGGCACAATCTTGAAATTGGCTCATTGTTACCTCTGCCTCTCAGGTTCAAGCAATTCTCCTGCCTCAGCCTGCCTAGTAGCGGGGATTACAGGTGACCGCCACCATGCCCAACTATTTTTTGTTTGTTTGTTTATTTACTTTTTGAGAAAGAATTTTCCTCTTGTTGCCCAGGCTGGAGTGCAATGGCACAATCTCGGCTTACCGCAATCTCCGCCTTCCAGGTTCAAGCGATTCTCCTGGCATGAGCCACCGTGCCCGGCCTATTTTTTGTGTTTTTAGTAGAGATAGGGTTTCACCATCTTGGCCAGGCTGGTTTCGACTTCCTGACCTCATGATACGCCCGCCTTGACGTCCCAAATTGCTGGGATTACAGGCATGAGCCACTGGGCCTCGCCAGGAAGTAATTTTTATTAACTCTTTTTTTTTTTTTTTTTTTTTACAAACAAGGAAACTGAGGTGTAGGGAGATTTAAACAATTGGCCAGAAGAACACAGAGTGGGTCCTAAGGATAGACCCTAAGTCTCTATGATTTCAAAGCTCATAGGCTATAGAATTTTCCATATTTCAGTAATTGGCTATTGAATTAACTGGCAAAACATTGATTACTGAACTAGATATTTAGTTCTTAACCTGTTTTGTGTTAGTGACCAATAGGAAATGATCTAAATTTTTCATCAACAGGAGATTGGGTGAAGAAAGTATGTATTCCTACCGTGGAATGTTGCTTAGCTGTTACAGTGACTGAGGAGGAACTGCCTGTAGCATCATGAATAACAACTCCACTCCCGCCTGTTCTTTTTTTTTTTTTAAATGGAGACAGGGTCTCACTCTGTTGCCCAGGCTGTGGAGTGCAGTGGTGTGATCATGGCTGACTGCAGCCTAGACATCCTGGGCTCACTTGATCCTCCCACCTCAGCCTCCTGAGTAGCTGGGAGTACAGATGTGTGCCACCACATCTGGCTAAGTTTTAAATTTGTTGTCAGGATGGGGTCTTGCCATGTTGCCCAGGCTGGTCTCAAACTGGGGCTCAAGTGATCTGCCTGCCTTGGCCTCCCAAAGTGCTGGGATAATAGATGAATACATCTTAAAAATATAAATTTGAGCTTAAAATAGCAAGCTGCTGAAGAATAAGTATACAGTATGAGGTAATTTATATAAAGTTTAAAAACCTGCTGAACAATAATACTGCAAACCAGGACAGTATGTGTTTTTAAAATTTCACATTTGAATTTTGTCTGTATTGATTGCTTGCATTTGGGAAGCTGCCTCCAGTTCAAAGAAGTTAGTGCAACCTCTGGGGGTGAACATTCTCTGATATAGGTTGTGCTCTTAGAATCAAACCAGACTCCTGCCTTGCTTTGGCCCTCTGCACACCTTGCTTGGTTTGGTAGATAGGTTTTAAGCTTGGATCTGTGGGCTTTCAGGGACAGGTCAGTTTCATTTCACTTTAGCTTCCATTAATACTTAGTGGGTGTGGCTTTGACCATAGGGGCTGGTGGGCAGGGCTTCTCCCTGGTCTTTCTTGGGGTTATTTTCTGGAGCTTCTAATGAAGTTCCAGGACATAGTGTGTAGAAGAGGGAGATGAGTTAAGTGAATGTTGAGGGTCAGGTTATAAATGTCCTGTCTCCCCCCCTACCCTGCCCCGTTTAAAATTTGAAGTATTCTCCTCTCATTTTTAAAGTAGTTATCCTAAAAGGTCATTAATATTTGAACCGCTTCCCTATGAAATTAACTCTCTCCAGTGGCATCTGTGTTTCCTTGCTTTGTTTTTACCTTGTTTCATAGCATCCTTTTATCTTTTTAAGTTTACTTTTTTTTTTTTTTTTGAGATGGAGTCTAACTCTGTTGCCCAGGCTGGAGTGCAGTGGTGTGAGCTCCACTCACTGCAACCTCAGCCTCATGAATTCAAGTGATTCTCTTGCCTCAGCCTCCTGAATAGCTGGGATTACAGGTGTACACCATGATGCTTGGCTAATTTTTGTATTTTAGTGGAGATAGGGTTTCACCATGTTGACCAATCTGGTCTCAAACTACTGGCCTCAAGTGATCTGCCTGTCTTGGCATCCCAAAGTGCTGGGAGTACAGGCGTGAGCCCCCGTGCCCGACTCCCTGATATGACCATAATTTCTGAGGAGAAGTTGGTAGTGCACAGTCTGTAGTGTGGGTAAAATTGAACAGCATTTTTGAGGTGGAAACTAATCATTAGTGAAGAGTATGAATGCCCAGGTCTTTTTAGTGGGGACTGGCTACATGATTGGAGATCTCTAAGTGTGAAAATTGCCCAGATTTTTTTGTCACGGTTGCTTGTTGGAGAAAACTGCTATCAACAGGAATACAGAAGCCTACCATAAGCTGGGTGTGGTGACTCAGGCCTGTAATCCCAGCACTTTGAGAGGCTGAGGCAAGCGGATCATCTGAGAACAGAAGTTGGAGACCAGCCTGGCCAACATGGTAAAACCCTGTCCCTACTAAAAATACACAAATTAGCTGGGTATGGTGGTGCACACCAGTAGTTCCCGCTACTAGGGAGTCTGAGGCAGGAGGATTGCTTGAACCTGGGAGGTGGAGGTTGCGGTGAGCCAAGATTGCGCCAGTGCACTCCAGCCTGGGCAACAGAGTGAGACCCTGTCTCAAAACAAAAAGCCTACCATACAACAGTTTAACTTTGTTCCTACAAAAGTGGCCAAGGTGTAGGCAGAGTATTATTGATAGGCACTGCTTAACTTTGACTAGTTTAATGAGAAAGTTAGCATGAGTTAATGGAATTAGTCTGAAAAACTGTTTTCATTTCTTTTTAAAAATTTTATTTATGTTCACTGAAGCACTATTCACAAGTTTTTATTTCAGATTCTGAATTTATTTATTTATTTTATACAGACAGTGTTTCACCATGTTTGTCAGGCTGATTGGTCTCAAACTTCTGACCTCAGGTGATCCACCTGCCTCGGCCTACCAAACTGCTGGGATTACAGCTGTGAGCCACCATGCCTGGCCTCAGATTCTGAATTTAAAGTAGTATCTTTCAACTTCAATTTCAACATTTCCTGAATGCTCACTGTCAGGAGGACTTAAGCATTGCCTAGGCTTAAGCATATATCTGCAAAGTGGCAGGACTGTTCTGGCATTTGTATATGTTTCCAAAAATCCCAGGGATATAGTGGTCAAAAATATGGTATTTTTATATTTAAGTTGTTTAGAAAAGGTCTTATCATTTGGTAGGAACACAAGGCTGGGACACCTGACTTGAATCTGCATTGGCATGGCAGTAGATGTATTTATCTGAAGTACTGGTAGAGAGCAACCATTATTCTTTGGCTAGGAAAGTTTGTTTTTCATTTAATCAATCAGTACCTCATAAGTGCTGAGCTTTGAGGACAAAGGAATGATAGTTAGATTAGACACATCCTTAGCTTTGTACTCCAAAGGAAACAATAGAAACTTAAGGCTTTAATTTTTGAATAACTTCAGAAATCATGACTATGTTTACACTTGACATTGATATTTGCACTCAATATTGATAAGCATAAATATGACATTTACACTTGCTCATTGATTCTTCAAATTCTCTGGTTCAATGAGTTCTGGAAAATTCCCACTGGGGAGTTATGTGTGGTCTAATTGTGACCTGCCCAATTCACATGTGCAGTTAGAGACTACCTGTTCTTTTCCAAACAGATTGCAAGTGATCTTTTTCTTTCCAAATTTCAAGTTAGACACATCATATGTCTTATTAAATCAGTGAGGAGTTACATTCTTGTGAACTACTAGGAGTTCAAAAAGTGTCTCTCAGAGGCCTTACTTTGCATATATTCTTGATTCTATTACATATATTTTATTTATTAAGTTTTTTTTATTTTTTAATTTTTTAAGACGGGGTTTCACCATGTTGGTCAGGCTGGTTTGAACTCCCGACCTCAGGTGATCCACCCACCTTGGCCTCCAAAGTGCTTGAATTACAGGCGTGAGCCACTGTGCCTGGCCATTTTATTTATTAAGTTTTTAAATCTTAATCTGATCAAGAGTTTAATAATATATATATAATAAGATAAATAAAATATAATTTTAAATTTCTATCTCTCTTCAAATGCTGTATTAATTGGCATTGGCCTAGGCCATGGGTTTTAAAAAGCCACAATATTATAATAATTTCCTTCAATCACATTCTACAGTGAACCAGATATGAAAAATTCATGGCACAGACTCTCTTGTTCAATGATGGAGTAGAAGCTGCTGAGCATAATAAAGTTCTCATTCTCTGGAGGCTGTACAACTATGAGGACAGTAGTACAACGTGCATTTTAATTTCTAGCTGTGACCAATTGTAGGTAGCCTATCTACGACAAGTTAGACTCAGTTTTACCGTGTTTCAACAAAGTTGAAATCCCTTTCCATAAGCCTTGCTGGTTTCTTTTTTTTTTTATAAAGATGGGGTTTCGCCATGTTGGTCAGGCTGGTCTTGAACTCCCGATCTCAGGTGATCCGCTCGCCTTGGCCTCCAAAGTGCTTGGATTACAGGCGTGAGCCACCGCGCCCAGCCGCCTTGCTGGTTTCTTAACTACACAGGTCAAATTTGAATGACCAAAGATTTCCTGTGACCATGCCATGAGTGAGACATAGGTTCCATTTAGCCTGAGTGCTGTCTGATGGATATTGAGTTGTAGAGTTACTGGTGTTTCTTACTTCTCTTTTCATCTTTGTTTTTTGAGACAGAGTCTCCCTCTGTTGCTCAGGCTGGAGTGCAATGGCATGATCTCGGCTCACCACAACTTCTAGCTCTGGTGCTCAAGTGATTCTCCTACCTCAATTTCCTGAGTAGCTGGAACTACAAGCATGTGCCACCATGTCTGGCTAATTTTTTTGTATTTTTACTTGAGACGGAGTTTCTCCGTGTTAGCCGGAATGGTCTCGATCTCCCGACCTTGTGATCTACCCCTGGGCCTCCCAAAGTGCTGGGATTACAGGCGTGAGCCAGAGTGCCTGACCTTCCCTTATCATATACTCTGTTTTTTTTTTTTTATTTTTAGTTTTATTTTTTATTTATTTATTTTTTTAAGATGGGGTTTCACCATGTTGGTCAGGCTGGTCTTGAACTCCCGACCTCAGGTGATCTGTCTGCCTCGGCCTCCCAAGTGCTTGGATTATAGGCGTGAGCCACCATGCCCGGCCTCATATACTCTGTTTTTGATCGCAGCTCACTGCACCCTCAATTTCCTGGCCCCAAATGATTCTCTCACCTCAGGCTCCCAAGTGCCTGGAACTACAGCTTTGCCATGATGCCTGGCTAATTTTTTTGTATTATTATTATTTTTTAATAGATACAGAGTTTTGCTGTGTTGCCCAGGCTGGTCTCAAACTCCTGGGCTCAAGCAATTTACCCACATGGGCCTTTCAAAGTGCTGGGATTACAGGCATGAACCACCATGCCTGGCCTTATGTACTTGTAAAGCTTTAATCTTCTTCCCTAGATATTTCTTTACACCGTGGAATTGTAATTTTCCAGTCCTACTTTGTGGACATAGTTTAACCTTACTAATTATGAGTCAGAGACTTGTGTTTCATGCTGTGTACCTATAGTCCCATGTACCTATAGTCCTCAGCGACACAAGAGGCTGAGGCAGGAGGATCTCTTGAGCCCAGGAGTTCAAATACAGCCTGGGCAACATAGTGAGACCCTGTTTCTGAAAAAATAGAAAAAAAAATAAGAGAGGTAGATGGCCAACCAAATTCTACCCTTAACCCTTACCAAGAAATACTCTACTATGATCTCCAAAATGTGCAAGATGATCCATTAAGAGGTTAGAAAGATGACAGTTAAACTTTACCATTTCTACCTTACCCTCATAAAATTTCTATGTTATGTATGCTTTAAAAATATGTGTATAGTAGTATATGTTTATAATTATTTAAAAGTAAATTGAAGTACATGGCTGCCGTATTTTTTACTGATGGGAATGTGTGTTTTTAAAAGTTTGAAGACCACTAATCTATGCCATGATCAGAATTGCCTTTTAAAAATAGAAATCTGAGGCCGGGCGCGGTGGCTCAAGCCTGTAATCCCAGCACTTTGGGAGGCCGAGGCGGGCAGATCACGAGGTCAAGAGATCGAGACTATCCTGGTCAACATGGTGAAACCCCGTCTCTACTAAAAATGCAAAAATTAGCTGGGCATGGTGGCACGTGCCTGTAGTCCCAGCTACTCGGGAGGCTGAGGCAGGAGAATTGCTTGAACTCAGGAGGCGGAGGTTGCGGTGAGCCGAGATCGCGCCATTGCACTCCAGCCTGGGTAACAAGAGCGAAACTCCGTCTCAAAAAAAAAAAAAAAAAAATAGAAATCTGGACTCAATGTTTTCCTACTTAAAAGCCTTTAATTATTTCTTGTTGCTAACAGGATAAAGACCAGTCTGCTTAGCATTATTTACAAGGACCCTTTCAAATTAGTCTATCTAAATCAGTGCTTCTCAAACTATCAGTGGTAAAAGATCAGGCTCCTCACTCCATAATCTTTCA
>PVKV010035903.1:0-16324 GCA_004027835.1 Alouatta palliata
AGAGTGAAACTCCGGCTCCAAAAAAAAAAAAAAAACATGTATCCCAGTCCCACCCCTCTAGTGGTGGGTTGTGCCCTTCTTCCACTGGGCTGGATCATTCAGGTTCCTCTCAGACTGTGGCACTGGCTGCGCAACCCACTAGAGTCAGAGCTTCAGCCCTCTGGGGTTTGTGGGGGAGGTTAGGGACCCGCCCAGCTGCACCTGGCAGTCTCCCCCTTTCAGCTTTCTCTCTCTCCCGTCATGGGGTAGGGGCCGCCCAGCTGCTCCCTCTTACAGCTCCCTCCCTCTATGGGTGGTGGGAGGGGGCGATAGCTCAGTCTGCAGACTCTTACTCAACTCTGCACTTGTAATTCCCGGTGCTTAACTGGCAAAGATCCCCTGTTCTGTGTATTCCTGAGGCTTTAGGGGAAGGGCTGTATCTGGACCAGAGCACCAGAGGTGGAGCCTCTGACTTGTCGGTCAGATGCACTTTTTGAGTGAAGCAGCACCCCTCCCCGCCTCAGTCTGCCCTGAGTGGGCTTTGCTCACCCTCGGTCCAAACCCATTGAAATGCACCTGGTACCTCGGTTGGAGCTAGGAGATCTCTGGGTTTCTGCGTCTCTTTCGCTGGGTGTTGTGCGCTGGAGTTGTGTCTAATCCACCATCTTGGATCCTCCTCAAACTTATTTTCCTCCTAGATACATTTTCATTTGTGTGATCACCTGGAATATTTGCATTTTACTTAATCATTTGCAATTCCTGGTCATTTCTTTTAATTCTAATAAGAAAAACTTCCTTTTCTCTCTTATTTTTTCTGTTGGGTAATAAAGAGAATATGAATTTATTTGCTAAGAAGGTGAGCTGCCTTTGGAATTTCCAAAATAAGCATGACCTTTTAGGGGGTGAATTTTTCGTGTTATGTTTTACAAAGGGCCAGGCACAGGGGCTCACACCTATAATCCCAGCACTTTAAGAGGCCTAGGTGGGTGGATCACGAGGTCAGGAAATCGAGACCATCCTGGCTAACATGGTGAAACCCCGTCTCTGCTAAAATACAAAAAATAGCTGGGCATGGTGGCGTGTGCCTGTAGTCCCAGCTACTCGGGAGGCTGAGGCAGGGGGATCACTTGAACACTCGAGATGAAGGTTGCAGTGAGCCGAGATTGCGCCACTGCACTGCAGCCTGGCGACAGAGCAAGACTGTCTCAAAAAAATAAAATACTTTTGTGAATGTGATGACTAAATGTGGCAGACTGATGTGTTCTTTTTCATAACTATTGAACCATAGGTATAGGAATGGGCAGAAATCCATAAGTGACGCTGGATTCTTTTTTTGAGGCAAAGTATCACTCTGTTACCCAGGCTGGAATGCAGTTGCACAAACACAGCTCGCTGCAGCCTTGGCCTCCTCAGATAAGTGATCCTCCTGCCTCAACCTCTCATTGAGCTGGGACCACAGGCACGTGCCACCACACCCAGCTAATTTATTGTATTTTATTTCTTTTAGAGACATGCTCTCACTTTGTTGCTCAGGCTGGTCTTGAACTCCTGGGCTCAAGTAGTCCTCCCATCTGGTCCTCCCAAAGTACTGGAATTACAGACGTCAGCTATTGTGCCTAGCCTGAATTCATTTTTTATTGCTGTCTTCAATTTCTTCCAGAACTGTGGCCCTGGCTTTCAGATTACCATCAGTGACTTAATAAACGTTAGTCTTCACCAGACATCTGTAGATTAGTATAAATTGCCCGACAGCCCTTAGATGCTTAGTAAGTTATATTGATTTTAATACTCCATTTGTCGATTGGTTTGATACTTTTTTGTTCTTGCTTTATTACTAGACAAGGTACCAGATGATCATCTCAGAGATTAGATGGCGGTCTTCTTTCTCTGGGTCTCCATTAATTTCCATTTCTTTAGTTAGACTACTTAAGAATAGAAGAATGTTCTTCTGAATCTTTTCATTTTCTGCATTCTTCTCATAGTAGCCCTCTATTTTTATCTCCACCTCTGAGCCTCTGACTTAGGTGGAAAAGAAGAGAGGAATTTGGATGGTTTGTGCTTTTTCCATGTGATTACTAAAAAACCTTGAATGATAGGAATGTGATATCCTGCAATATTTTAATGTTCATGTGGTCTTAATATTCTTTCCATTCTGCATTCCCAGTGGTTCACTGCTGATTTTTTTTTTTTTTTTTTGAGACCGAGTCTTGCTCTGTCGCCAGGCTGGAGTGCAGTGACACAATCTTGTCTCACTGTAACCTCTCAGGTTCAAGCAATTACCCTGCTTCAGCCTCCTGAGTAGCTAGAATTACAGGTGTGCACCACCATACCTGGCTAACTTTTGGTGTTTTAGTAGAAACAAGATTTCACTGTGTTCGCCAGGATGGTCTCGATCTCCTGACCTCATGATCCCCCTACCTCAGCCTCCTAAAGTGCTGGGATTACAGAGGTGAGCCACTGTGCCTGGCATTAGTGCTGCTTTTTTTTTTTTTTTTGAAACAGAATCTCACTCTGTCGCCAGGCACCAGGCTGGAGTGCAGTGGCACAATCTCGGCTCACTGCAACTCCCACCTCCCGGGTTCAAGCAATTCTCCTGCCTCAGGAGAATTGTGCCTCCCAAGTAGCTGGGACTATAGACGCATGCCACCATGCCCAGCTAATTTTTGTATTTTTAGTGGAGATGGAGTTTCACTGTGTTGGCCAGGATGGTCTTGGACTTGTAACTCCACAACTCATATAATCATAAGAGCCCCTTTCCTAATGATAATCTTTAATTATAGAATGAGGACATAGCTTTTTGTTTCATTTAAAAAGCTGTGTCCCCATTTTATATCATGATTTGCCATTTTGTGTCTGGAGTTTAAATGTGGATTTTCTTTATAAATAGTGCAGCGACTTTTACAAACTTAACCAAACTCTTCATTTTAGAAAAGTCTGCTTTGACTCCACCTCCCTAATTTTTTCTCTATCACCAACATTTTTCTCTAATTAAAGCCTTTTTAACTTCCTAGGCAGTGGCCATTCACCACCAAGTAGCAGTCTAACTTCTCCAAGCCATGTGAACTTGTCTCCAAATACAGTCCCAGAGTTCTCTTACTCTAGCAGTGAAGATGAATTTTATGATGCTGACGAATTCCATCAAAGTGGCTCATCCCCAAAGCGCTTAATAGAGTAAGTAGATGATTAGAATATGTATTTAAATGATTCTCTTGATTTTTAAAAATCTACTTGATTTTGAGACCAGTGTTAATGACAGACTTGCCCCGTCAGTTATTATTTGGAAACGATAAAAAGGGCAACCTTTTAGTAGAATTTTTTTATTGATATATAATAGTTGTATGGACAACTTGTTTTCAGTTGGCTTACTGAGCAAAAGCTAGTTTCTGTGAGAGTTTTTATTTTAATCCTAAATTACTCCAAATGGAATAAATAGCATCACCTGTAGTAATGCGCCAGTGTTATTAGTTGAACTCTGGCCATTTTTATAGTACCAGCATCAGGAGAGGGTCCAGTGAGCGTGAATAAGCTATGAGGCATTACACAAATAAGAGGTTTCTATTACTTCTTCCTTTTTTTAGTTAGAGTGGAAATATTCAGCAACTATCAGCCAGGCACTGTGCTAGGTTGATATTTAGGTTACAAAGACCCAGGTCCTGCCCACAAGGGACATTTGGAGGAATAGGCAGGCATTTATAATCTAATGGGATACATGGTATGGTATCTTAGTCCTGTTAGGCTGGCATAACAAAATATAGTAATCTAGGTAGCTTACAAACAACAGAAATTTATATCCTACAATGTTACAGAGCAAAAGGGGTTCACTGTCCAATGCGCTAGAAGCCGTTACTATGACCCAGGTTTTTGAGAAAAGAAAAGCTTTTTATTGCAAGTCTGCCTACAGGGAAACAGAAGTCCACCTCAAATCTGTCTCATTGTGCTGGCTTTAAGGCACTAATTTTATTTAAAAACGTTTAGGGAGCCAAGTGTGGTGGCTTATGCCTGTGATCTCAGCAATCTGAGAGGTTGAGGCGGAAGGATCAGTTGAGTCCAGGAGTTTGAGGCCAGCCTGGGCAACATGGTAAAACCCCTTCTCTAAAAAAATACAAAAATTAGCCAGGCATGGTAGCACACACCAGTAATCCCATGTACTCAGGCAGCTGTGAGACAGGAGAATCACTTGAACCCAGGAAATGTTCAGTGAGCCGAGATTGTGCCACTGCACTCCAGCCTGGGTGACAGAGTGAGACTCTGTCTCAAAAAAAAAAAAAACAGGTAGAATTACTGATTTACTTTCATTTTACTTGTGTTTGCTATAGCTGTATTAATAGTTGGCTTAGTTTTTCTTGGGAATTTTTTTCCAATTCTGCTTTCTCAGGGGTTGGTACTGTTACTATAGCTAGGGTTTTTGCTTTTTAAGGCAGTACAAATTTGGAAATAATTAAATGTGAATTTTCAAGCTAATTACCTTCACTCAGTCCTTAGACCTTGAATGCTGGTTTCTTTAAGAAATGCTGTGTAAGACTCTAGTTCTCTTAAGTATGGTCATGAATTAAGAAATACAGCATTTGTATTATGACTGTATAATAGCTGCTCAAAATCTCAGCACGTATATGGAAAATGACTGTATTGCTTCATGAAGTTTCTTAGGATCAGTTCAGCTGTGGAATGTGGGAAAAAGTGAAATATATGTGGTCTAGGTGAATATATATGGTTAAGACGTAGAAGGGAAGTTTGAATCTACAACAAAAGAAGCTCAGTATAGCTGAAAGGACTTAGTTTAGCATATTGGTTTCTTTTCTTCATTTTGAATACTAAAACATAAACTATTGAGAAACCATTGTTAGCAGTTTGCCAACAGAAATTTAACTTTAATTTTGAAAAAAAAAAAAAGTTTTTATAATGGGGTTAAAAGAAAATAAGATAGGGAAGAAAATTCCAAAATAAAAGGTTATTACTAATTTTTGAAGGGTTCAATCATTATTTAATATTTGAAACAGAATTAAAGACAGTCATTTATTTATTTTGAGATGGAGTTTCATTCTCGTTGCCCAGGCTGGAGAGCAGTGGTGCAGTCTTGGCTCACTGCAACCTCCACCTCTTGGTTTCAAGTGACTTTCCTGTCTCTCAGCCTCCTGAGTAGCTGGGATTACAGGTGCCCACCACCACACCCAGCTAATATTTGTATTTTTAGTAGAGATGGAGTTTCGCCATGTTGGCCAGTCTGGTCTCAAACTTCTGACCTCAGGCAGTCCGCTCGCCTCGGTCTCGGTCTCGGTCTCACAAAGTGCTGTGATTTACAGGTGTGAGCCACTACGCCTAGCCTAAAGACAATCTCTTACATTGGACATTTGCTGTTGTTCTAAACAAAGTGCAATTGAATATCATTTGGTAGTAAATGGACTCATCTATCCATCCTTTAAAAGCCTATGACTATATTCAGTAAAAGCTTGATAATATGTGGTTAGCTCTTGGTAACATCACTGATAGTCATTCTCTGGCCCCAGTTTAAGGGATTCTACCAAAATTTCTACAAAATCAAAACATTTAAAACACTTACCTGTTGTACCTGTAATAGTCAGGTCTACAAAGTCACACACAGGCTCATAGACTTCTCCTATTCCTGCTGTTGAGGTTCCTTCTATGCTCTCCCTGTCCCGTAACAAACACACAGTTCATGAATCTCTTTGAAAGGGTCCAGAGTTAAGTTTTTATGTCCAACTAACCCAGTCTGGGTTCCTTTTCTCCCTCAACTTCACTGTTTCTTGTATACCCTAATCTAGAAGCCCAAACCGGTAAGGACTGCAGATGTTTTATTTGGGCAGCACAGTGTTCTGTTGACTTGTTTTTTGTTTTATTTTAACAGGGCTTTAGATCCTTTCAGGTTGGGTATGCTGGCTCCCAGTTCCATATTATCTTATGTCTTGGTGCTGTCTATGTATTCTCTGCCTGGCATCTGTAGGCATTTGAGCTTGTGACACCTGCTGGTCATCAGCTGCTACTGCTAATTTTCTAACTGAGGTCAAATTTCTTTTTACTGTTTTTTGTTTGGTTTTCCGTTTCTGAAGGAAGAGAACTTGAAAGCTTAAGTCCTTTCACTATTCTGTTTCTAAAGACCTATACTAATGATAGCTTCTATGTGAACTATGTTATTGAGCAGTGTAGTTTACACATTTATAAATGAGATGAAAGTGCATGTTGGAAAGAACTTGTACTTTGGAGCCAGACATGTGTTATAAATAGCTCCACTACTCACCAGCTGTGTGACTTCAGGCCAGTCATTGGACCTCTGAACAACAGTCATTGTGTATTATGAGCGTCATTATGTTCAGGGTTATGTAGATACAGACATACTGTGTATGGCACATACGGCGTACACAATAAATTGTTATTATAATTCAGAGCTTTAAATTTTTTAGCATACTTTATGATTTTATGCCTAAATTGTAGACAACTTAGCCCATTGCAGATAAAACTTTCC
Source organism: Alouatta palliata (assembly GCA_004027835.1). Lineage (NCBI taxonomy): Eukaryota > Metazoa > Chordata > Mammalia > Primates > Atelidae > Alouatta > Alouatta palliata. The sequence continues at coordinate 6,458 of PVKV010035903.1, forward strand.
TGTATACATAGATGTTGTTTTTAACTGTTTTCTTTATGTCATTTGTTCTGAACAAGGTAAATAATGAAATGGCTAAAAATTTATCCCATTTTTTCCCATTTACAGCCTTATTGAGTATCTCACTTGGCCCAGACATGGTTTCTAACCATGGGTAAGGAGAAAAAGCACTGCATAAATAGGACCTTTGGAATTGCATCTAAAATAAGATTCATATTTTATAGGATTGGAGGTTTTTAGGTCAATTGATTTTAAAAGACTTACTCTGTTTTGAAGATATATCGCAGAGGCACAAAGCATTTTAAAGATAACTTTCATGTACTTTTTTTTTTTTTTTTTGAGACAGGGTCTCACTCTGTCACTTAGGCTAGAGTGCAGTGGCACAAACACAGTTCACTTTAGATTCAACCTCATGGGCTCAAGTGATCCTCCCACCTCAGCCTCCCCAGTGGCTGGAACCACAGGCACACACCACCATGCCCAGCTAATTTTCTTTGAGACAGAATCTCACTCTGTCCCTCAAGCTGAGCTCTGCCTGTATTAGAATACTAGAATATAAGGATATTCTAAAATTAGAATATATTATGTATTCTAGTTTGCCCTGGTTACTTACCTATTTTTCAAAATTCTTTGAGTAACTGCATATTAACTTCTTTGATAATTGAGTGGTATAGATCACAAGGTACCATAACTAATGTCCAACTCACCAGTTTTGAGAGGCAGTGGAAAATATGTCTAAAAGACCTAGGTAAGAGAAATCAAATTATCATTAAATGATAGAACTGGGGCCAGGCATGGTGGCTCATGCCTGTAATTCCAACACTTTGGGAGGCCAAGGCGGGAGGATTACTTGAGCCCAGGAGTTTGCAGAGGTTCGATCTTGGGTCATTGCAATTTTAATAATTTAGTAATTTATTTAATGATTTTATTTATTTAATCATTAATTTAATAAATTTAATAATTTAATTATTTTTTGTAGAGATGGGATCTCACCTTGTTACTCAGGCTAGTCTCAAACTCCTGGGCTCAAGTGATCCTCCCACCTTGGCCTCCCAAAGTGTTGGGATTACACCATGCCTGGCCCCAGTTCTATCATTTAATGATAATTTGGTTCTCTTACCTAGGTCTTTTAGACATATTTTCCATTGCCTCTCAAAACTGGTGACTTGGACATTAGTTATAATACCTTATAATCTACTAAATTATCAAAGAAGTAATATTTAGTTACTCAAGGAATTTTGAAAAATAGGTACGTAACCAGGGCAAACTAGAATACATAATATATTCTAATTTTAGAATATCCTAATATTCTAAAGGATATTCAGAGCCCAAAGGATTTTTAGAGCAGTGAAACTATTCTGTATGATACAATGGTGGATACATGTTGTCATATATTTATCAAAACCCATAGAACACGCAATTTCAAGAGTAAACCCTAATATAAACTGTAGACTTTGAGTGATAATAATGTATCAGTGTAGGCTCATTGATTGTAAGAAACATACCTTTCTGGTATGGGATGTTGATTGGGTGGTTTGCATGTTTAGGGACAGGGAGTGTATTTCTGTCAGTACTTTCTGTTCTGTACTTTCTGTTCTGTTTTGCCATAAACCTAAAGCTGCTCTAAAAATAAAGTTTATTAATTTAAAAAAATTAAAAGAAGGTAAATAAGAGCAAACAATGATTAGATTAGAAAACATAATATGTTTTCGGACCCTTAGATTTGTATTAAGACTGTTATATGTGTACGATTTTATAAATACAGTGTGAGAAATTTGATTTCAGTTTTTACATTTAATAAGTAAATTGTATGCCTTTTTGATTTTTTTTCTTTATTTATATGCAAATACCAGCTGAGTGTGATGGCTCACACCTGTAAACCCAGTGACTTGGGCCACTGAGGTGGGAGGATCACTTGAGGCCAGGAGTTCAAGTCCATCCTGGGCAACATAGGGAGACCTTGTCTCTAAGAAAAATATAAATACATGCACACACAAACACACACACACTTCCCTGGATAAAATATGACCACAGGTATGATAATCTATTAATAATAGAAGAATCTTTCTTTAGACCTGTTAACTGGCTCATAAAAGCCAGTTAACATAAATTTACTTGTATAAATAATTTATTTTATAATTTCGAGTACAGTTTTTTAATGATTAGGAAGAGTGTTAATACCAACATGCGCTTTTATCAAAGGATCTCAAATATAAAGACAAGACATCTTTCTGAGACTTGCCGTTTTTGAGTTTCTGGAATTGTTGCCAAGAAATGTGACACATTTAGATTTATACCCGGTAACAAAATCAGAAAATGAACTCTAGTTTTAAACTTAAATGCAGAGACAAAGATCTCACTAAATTTTGGTGACTTCTAGGCCATGACTATCAACATAGCTATGTTGAGCACGTCCTATGCATAAAGGATAATACAAGAGACCCTGTCATCACACTTTACAATATTGGAATGAGGGTGGCAAGGAGAGAATTCTAAAGCATATGTATGCATGCATGTACAAGTCTAGCTTATCATAATTCTAAATTGCTTTCTTTAGCTTAATAAGGTGATTAATGTTTTTGTAGTTCTTCTGGATCTGCCTCAGTCCTGACACACAGCAGCTCAGGAAATAGTCTAAAACGCCCAGATACCACAGAATCACTTAATTCTTCCATGTCCAATGGAACAAGTGATGCTGGTGAGTGACCTTTGAGGATTTAACTTTTTTTCTTTAAAAATATTTGTAATTCTAGTAGCAGCACAGATTGGCCCAAGTTAGCACCAGTTTAATAAGATGTGCTTTATTTTAGACCTTTTCGATTCACATGACGACAGAGATGATGATGCAGAGGCAGGGTCCGTGGAGGAGCACAAGAGCGTTATTATGCATCTCTTGTCACAGGTTAGGCTTGGGATGGATCTTACTAAGGTAAGAACCAAATTTGCTGTAAGTCTAAATGGGTATGTATGGATTTTCAGTGATTGCATGGTGTGTGCCTGCAAATGTAAAATGACATAACTTCTCTTTATACTTGTGTTTTCTTGTGATTTAATATATGTGTAGATAAGTAAAAATTTTATAAATGATAAGTGAAGCTAGGATAATTTCATAGAGAATAGTGTGTATGAGTTATATGGATTAAGATTTGGTAGAGTTCTAATCTTAGGGTCAGAGGATCTGTGTTTTCATCCTACCTCCGCTATTAGCAAACCATGCATGGGCTTCAGTGAGTTTCTTCCTCTGTGGACTTAAGAGTTCTCTATGCAAATTGGACACACAGTAACCTGTTTCAGAAGGTTGTTGTAAGGATTGGAAGAGACTGTAGTGAATGTAAAATTGTATGACACATATTGAGTCATACAAAATTATCATAGTCTGAATTTGAATTTGAATTTTAACTTGGAGCTCTCAACAGAATGCACACTTGAATTAGGAGACTGATGTTTGGGTGCCTTTTTATTTCCTGCCACTGTGCTTGAAGCCTCACCCTTTCACTTAATTCTCTCCACAGTACCACAGAGTAGGCATTATTGTTAACTTACTTCATCAGGAAACTAAAACTCAGAGGTGAAGTAATGTGGCAGTCATATTAAGTCATATCAAGTGGCAGACTGAGATTCTAATCTGGTCCATGATTTTAAAACCTGTAATCTTTCCACTGCTGCCTTTGTCTTGAAGGCGTGAACTGTGTGGTAGCTTTCATATTGATTAAATTAGTGTTCTGCGCAGCTTTGGGGAGTTTATTAAATTTAGAGTTTTCACTTTTGTTAGAACAAAATCAACTCCAGTGTTACAGTCTTTATCAGTAGTTAACTCCATTTTGTTTTGGATTTAGAGGGCCATTAAGAAAAAGACTGATTCATAATACCTTCAAATAAGTGTCTATAATTAAACCTTATACCCCTAATCTAAGTGAGAACAGAAATACAAGGACAACATTTAGTTGTGGAGCCCAACACATTTACCAGGTAGGAGAATATTTGCAGGAGTTTATCCCTAGAAATGCTTCAATAATCTTTAGATTGCACAGCTGCTGGCTTTGTTATCGTTGTTGTTGCTGTTATTAGGAAGGACATTCTTTTCCGGAAGTGACCCATTAGGCCTCCTGTTGAATCTCATTGGCCAACATCAGGCGTATGCTCATGCCTAAACCTGTCACTGGCAAGGGAGAAGTTCAAAGATTAGTTTAAATGAATCCACATTGACCCCTTGAGACGTGGGAGAGGGCCATGGCAGCGCATAGCAACCAAATATGTTTGCCACAGTCAAGTTGTAATTCTTGCCTCACACAATTTTCTCTGCAAATCCATATTTGAGTTCATAGCTGCTAAAAGCTTGTTATATTATTAAATTAATCATAATTATTTTTTATTGTATGTGTTTAAAATATTTGAAATATTTAAATATTTAAAATATAATGGCACAGATGGCTGTGATTGCCAACAGATTCTGAAGTCTTGATTCCTTTTATGCAGTCCAGAGTATTATTACAATCTTGCCTTAAATTTGTGTCTTTTATAAGAATGTTTTCTCACTTCAGATACTTTCCAAAAAGAGTTTGTTTTCCAAATACTTTGTAGTTTTTAAAAATACTACACAGTCACATCCCATTTAACCTCACTTAGTCTTTAAAACAACCCTAAGATATAAGCAGGACATGTCATTATCTTCCTTTTCAGGAACTTACTTGAACCCAGGTTGAGGACAACCAAACCCAGCTCTCTTCATCATTGTTGCAGCTGTTTGACGTAATGGCATGTATCAGTATAGCACTGCAAACATTGAAGAAAATCTGTTAAATAAGAGGTCTCAGAAAAATCCCAAGTAGAAGAAAAAATATTTTTATTTCAATTACATGTGAAATTAAACTTTTAAAAAATGTTTTTTGGCTATTCTTTTTTCTTTAAATTGGCTGTTCGGTTCCTTTGTCCATTTATCACTGGAGTAGTGATCTTCATCTTGAATTGTAAGACCTGTTTATATATTAAAGGTATTTACCCCTGTTTTCTTCTTTAGCCTTTTTACTTGGTGGTTTATAATTTCTGAGTTACCTAAAGTGGTAAGAAGTTGCACTAAGTCAGTATATAAGCTTACCTGCTAATCTAACCGTATTTGGATTATGAATTTACGTGTTCTATGGAAAGAAAATATTTACCTAACATTTAAATGCTGAGAGTCTGATAATAATGATTCTAAGTGTTACAGTCTTAGTGTCCCTTTCCAAGCGTATGTTCATCAGCCCACTTTATATTTTCATTATCTATCCAGCCACACTGGTTCACTGATTAATCCCTGTCACACCCCTTTTCCTATCCTTTCCTTGTCTTTTTTTTCTCTCTCTTCTCCATGTCTTGTTCTTTTATCACAGCATTACTCTTTAAGGCTTTTCTTTAGTGTCACCTCAATGAATTGTTTCCCAGCCCTGCCCTCGTTCTGGTCCCCCAAACAGAACATGATATTTCCTTGAACTGAACTTCCAGGGCGCTTAGAGCATTTATTGTATGATGTTTGTCACAGTCCATCTACAATTTAAATGCTCTTACAATTCTCTCATACTTACCTTTGCTTCCACCATAGCTTGCATTCATTCATTCATTTAGAGATGGAGTCTTGCTCTGTCCCCGAGACTGTACAGTGGCACAATCTTGGCTCCCTGCAACCTCCACTTCCTGGGTTTAAGCGATTCTCCTGCCTCAGCCTCCTGAATAGCTGAGACTACAGGCACAAGCCACCACACTCGGCTAATTTTTGTATCTTTAGTAGAGATGGGATTTCACTATGTTGGCCAGGCTGGTCTCAAACTCCTGACCTCAGGGAATCCGCGCACCTCAGCCTCCCAAAGTGCTGGGATTACAGACGCAAGCCACTACGCCCAGCCTCCAACTGGGCTGGATCTTGAATATCCACGATATTCAAGATCCTTTTAATGCAGGACCTTGAATATAGTGGATATGTAGTTACTACTAAATGTGAGGAAATGTTTGCTTACTCTGGCGTTCTACTTCATAATGGATGATTGATAAGCTGATACTCATTTCAAAAACTCTTCTTTCATTCCCATTTTCTAATAGAATTCTTCTCTTTTTTTATTGGTTAATCTTCATCTTTCTCATGTCTTCCTCTGTTCCAGTTTGTTGGTTCCCAGTCTGTATTCTCTTCTTCCTTTTGTTTATTCCTTTAATTGCTCATTTAAAAGTTTCTTACTGTATAAATAGTAATGAGAGCATTACTATTGGATTGTAGGTGCTCATCATAGATTTTCTATACACTTGTCTAATGATGATGGAAAGTGCACAAACACTGCAAACTCAGATCCAGTTTTGAATTCCACATTAATAATGGGACAGTGAAAAAACTTTTCACCCTTTCTGGACTTCATATTTCTTCAGTGTGATAATTTCTTCATTATAGGGCTAATAATTTCTTTAGGGCTGTTGTAAGATAATGCGTATGTAATATACAAATAATAAAATAATGTATATGTAATGTCCAGCACACAGGAGGCATCAGAGGATTTCTCTGAATGAGTTTTTTGAGTAGTCTGTTGATGTTCCTACACTCAGGGAGAAAAGGAAAGTTGCATAGAGGAAGTGACATTTGAACATGCAAAACCCCTTCTTTGTTTTTGATCTGCTGGGCAGGTTGATGGGCGTTTCTGAATCTGAACAGTTTGAGAATTAGTTTTTGGAAGCATGCCTGGGCAATATGTGGTGGATGTTACCATGATTTGAATGAGGTGGTTTTTTGTTTTCTTTTCTTTTTTAAAGATCTGTTTATCTGAAGAGAAATTTGATCTTCAAGGGTCAAATGTGTATGTTTTTCAGGTAGTTCTTCCAACATTTATTCTTGAAAGAAGATCTCTTTTAGAAATGTATGCAGACTTCTTTGCACATCCGGACCTGTTTGTGAGGTATTTGACTGAACATGGTAGTTTCCAACTTTTAAAGATGTTACTCAGTAGCTTTCTGCCTTTTTTGCAGGATAGATGGATTCCTTGTCACCTTTCAAACATTTCGGGTATTCTGTGGTATTGAATAATGTGTTTATACTGGATACCTGTCTGTTTGATTAAGTTATATGGGGGTGATGTTGTTAGGCAACCAAGTTTAACACTTTAAAAAATTCTCAAGAATCCATTAATAGGTAGCCAATATTTACAAGACCAGTGGTATAAGTTTATTTGATCCAGGTACTGGCAATTACTGTAAAATTATTTGTACTATATCCTAATGAAATTTAATTATCTGAGTTCAGCAGACCTTTCTAAACCACCTGTTGTTTGCTAGGCACTTTCTTACGAGTTGGAGAAAGGAAACGTCAGTGTCTGCCCTTGAGAAACTTACAATTCAGTATCCAAATTATAGACGATTTATAAATTTTAAATGTAAAGCTTGCAATATTATATATGTATGAGAGAGAGAAGTAATGTAAAGGTGAATTCATTTACAAGGAGGTGAGTTTACGTTGCGTTGGCTGGCAGCAAGAAATTTTTTTGTAATGGGGAATGTTGTTAGTTCATCTTCTCTGCATTCCTTAGTCTTGGACTGTGGTTTACTGAGCCAGATACATATCACTGAAGTTTCATGCTGGGTGGACACATTGGCTGACATTGATAAATATATATATATATATTTTTTTCTTGAAGATTTAAAAGAATAACCAGTTCCCAAAAGTCAGAAATTTAAATAAATATGGCAGTGTTTAAATTAACAGATAATTTTAAAAGTAAAATTTAAGCATTTATTTGTAACATGTATAAGTAAAAGTGAAACATACCAGTTGTTCATTGGGTATAGATTTAAGGGTAGTTTTTATGTGTGAGAATTTTGAGGCCCCCAAAACAACCACTTTATTTACAGGTTGGGCGCAGTGGCTCTTGCCTGTAATCCCAGCACTTTGGGAGGCCAACGGGAGAGGATTGCTTGAAACCAGGAGTTTGATTCCAGCCTGAGCAAGATAGCATGACCCTGTCGCTACAAAAAAAAATTTTAAATAATAAGCCAGGCATGATAATGGGTGCCTGTAGTTCCAGCTACTTGGGAGGCTAAGGCAAGAGGGTCATGCACTCCCAGAAATTTGAGGCTGCAGTGAGCTATAATCACACCACTGCAGCCTGGGTGACAGAGGAAGACCCTGTCTTAAAAAAGTAAAAGTACAGCTCAAAAGCCAATAGATAAGATTAAACAGAATAGTACAAATACTCCATTACTTCTAAGAAAGAAGAAAAGGAGAAAAATGAAATAAGGAACAAAGGGGAAATGTGGAAAACCTATCAAGATGGTAGAGTTAAACCCAACTACACTACATGTAAATAGAATATACACTCAATTTCATGTCAGACTGGATAAAAAAAAAAGCAGGATATATCTATATGATATTTTCAAGAGAGAAACTTTAAATATAAAGATACTAGTTAAAAGTAAAAGGATGGACAAAGATACACTAAGCACAGCAAAACTGGTGTAGCTGTGTTGGTATCAAAGGAGACTTTTAAGACAAGAAATATTAGAGACAAATAGGAATATTTTGTAATGATAGAAGCATCTATTAAGAATAAATAATACTCCTAAATGTATATGTACCTAATAACAGCTTAAAAACACGTGCAGCAACAAAAATTGACTAAAATGAGAAACAGCCAAGTCCACAAAATCTCCCTCAAGGTCTGATTAAGCAAGTAGCCTCTGCCTTCACCACCTCCCCGCCCCCCCCAAAAAATCAGGAAGGCTGTAGAAGATTTAAACAGCATTATCAAATCAATATGACCCAATTGACTTTTCTAAACACTACCCAACAATTGTATAACACGTAGTCTTTTCCAGGTGCATGTGAAATGTTCATTGAGATAGAACATATACAGAGAAATCTTAATAAATTTAAAATAGTTGGAATCAGACAGGGTATATTCTACACCTATGAAAGAATTAAATTAGTGATTGATAACATGGAGAAAATATCCAATTATTTGACAATTAAGCAATGCACTTACATGGACTTAATCTATGATACTAGAAACCAGAAGCAGTATTTGCCTCAGGGTAGATGTGGTGATTGTTTGCAGAGGGAGATGTGGAAACGTTCTGGATTAATGGAAATATTCTATTTTTTATTAAGTGATTAATTAAATCGATAATATACACTTGTCAAATCCTCAAACAAAACACTAAGACCAAGGCACATAGACCAATGAAACAGAATAGAGAACCCAGAAATCAAGCCAAATACTTATAGCCAGCTGATCTTCGACAAAGCAAACAAAAACATAAAGTGGGAAAAGGAACCCTTCTCAACAAATGGTGCTGGGATAACTGGCTAGCCACATGTAGAAGAATGAAGTTGGATTCTCATCTCTCACATATACAAAAATCAACTCAACATGTATCAGAGACTTAAATCTAAGACCTAAAACCATAAAAATTCTAGAAGATTCCTTCCACTAGTGTCCAAAAGAAAAAAGTTCTAGAAGATAACATTGGAAAGACCTTTCTGAACATTGGCTTAGGCAAAGACTTTATGACCAAGAATCCAAAAACAAATGCAGCAAAGAAATAGATGGAATTTAGTCAAAAAGTTTTTGCACAGCAAAAGAAATAACAGAGTAAACAGTCCAGAGTGGGAGAAAATATTCACAAAGTACGCATCCGTCAAAGGACTAATATACAGAATTTACAGGCCGGGCGCAGTGGCTCACGCCTGTAATCCCAGCACTTTGGGAGGCCGAGGCGGGTGGATCACGAGGTCAAGAGATCAAGACCATCCTGGTCAACATGGTGAAACCCCGTCTCTACTAAAAATACAAAAATTAGCTGGGCATGGTGGCACGTGCCTGTAGTCCCAGCTACTCGGGAGGCTGAGGCAGGAGAATTGCT
>PVKV010035904.1:0-16170 GCA_004027835.1 Alouatta palliata
TTCCTTCCTTCCTTCCTTCCTTCCTTCCAGCGCACTCTCGCTGTGTTGCTCAGGCTGGAGTGCAGTGGCAGAATCTCTGCTCACCAGAAGCTCTGCCTTCCAGGTTCCAGTAATTCTCCTATATCAGCCTGCCGAATGGTTGGGAATACAGTCAGCCACCATCACATACATATGTATGTACGTATGTGTGTGTGCAGGAGTTTTGCTGTCGTTGCACAGGCTGGACTGCAATGGCACGACCTCAGCTCACTGCAACCTCTGCTTCACGGGTTAAAGCAATTCTCCTGCCTCAGCCTCCCAGCTAGCTGAGATTACAAGCTCCCACCACCACACACAGCTAATTTTTGTGTTTCTAGTACTGACAGGGTTTCACCAAGTTGTCCAGGCTGGTCTCAAACTCCAGACCTCAGGTGATTTGCCTGCCCTGGACTCCCAAGATACTGGGATAACAGGCGTGAGCCACCGTGCCTAGCCTCAGGTGGTCCTCTTGAGTCCGCCTAGACTGTGGTCTATGCTGGAGGCTGTTTGCGTGTGACAATGCACATTCTTCAACATCTTAGATTCCATTTTGGTTGCTCCCATTGAGACTGTGCGTCCCTGTGCTGGAACTCAGGAGAACACTTGGCTGTTCTCTAGAAATTCAGCCCAGTTCTTATGGTTAAAGATAAGGTATGTCTAGTGGGCACTGATTTTTCTCTTTAAGAACAAAACTCAGGAGGAGGATTGTCCCTTAATGCACAAGGCTAACGTGCTGAGCCTTTGAAGTAAGAAACTAGAGATGGTCCTTTTAGGGGTTTATGTTCTGGATTCCAGAAAACATGCAAACAGGACAAAAAAAAATACATCTTTATTTTTGTGTCCATTTTAACTTGGTCAAGGTAAATTCCAACAAAAAACCCAGAGTACTGGAGTAAGAAGATCTCATGCTGTGACCCTCTAAAGGGCAGTACTTTCTGTTGTCTGAAAAAAAGAAAGCGCTACCTTTTAGAGTGTCACCGTTTGAGAAAAGCAGTGTTGAAATTGTTGCTGATCTTGGTAAGACATTTGCACAGCATGCTTATAATGAGACTTGAATGATGGTAGGGTTCTGTTTTTTGTTTTGTTTTGTTTCTGAGGCAAGGCTTGAGTGTGGTGGCAGTTCCAGCTAGGTCTTTTGAGCTCAAATGGTCCTCTTTTCTGAGACAGAGTCTTATTCTGTGGCCAAGGCTGGAGTGCAGTGGTGTGATCTCACCTCACTGTAACCTCTGCCTCCTGGGTTCAAGTGATTCTCCTGCCTCAGCTTCGTGAGTAGCTGGGATTATAGGTGCCTGACATCACTTCTGGCTAATATTTGTATTTTGCATATTTTATTTATTCATTTATTTAGTTGAGGGAATCTCACTGTTGCCTAGGCCGGAGGGCAGTGGCACAACTCCAGCTGAGTGCCACCTCTGTTTCTCGAGTTCAAGCCATTCTCCTCCCTTAACCTCCCGAGTAGCTGAAACTACAGGCACCTGCCACCATGCTCGGGTACTTTTTTTTTTCCACTAGAGACAAGGTCCATGTTGTTCAGGCTGATCTCAAACTCCTGACCTCAAGTGAACCACTCGCCTTGGCATCCCAAAGTGCTGAGAATACAAGCATGAGCCACCACCTGTGGCCATCAACACCTTTAACTCCACTGAAATTATTCTGGCACTGGTTTATAGAACCACACATGGGGTCAGGTAGGGCTGAGGGGACCTCAGTGTCCCTTGAAGAAGGGATGTGGACTGCTTAGCAAGAGCACAGAGGTGGAATGCATGGGGTTTCAGTGTCGATTGGGTAAATGATGCTGAAATCTTGGGTGCATGATCAGGAGATAAATGCGTGAGACGGGGGTCTCACTATGCTGCCCAGGCTAAACTGGACTTAGATCCTCCTGCCTCCACCCTCCCCCATCCTTGGTGTGTGGGACTATACGATGTGAATATGATGCCATGCACAGGAGGAGCCAAGTAAGGATTGTTCTTTGGTCCATGCCCCACCCCCAGTTAAATTTGTGTTAGATAAATAATGTATTTGAGTTGTACTTGAACAACAAATGATTTGCTGTTTAGGTGTGGACACCTTTTTTTTTTTTTCATAATTTTAAATATGGCACTAGTCCAGGTATGGTGGCTCACTTTGAGAAACCAAGATAGGAGGATCACCTGAGCACCTGAGGTCACTTGTTCAACACCAGTCTGGCCAACATGGCGAAACCCCATCTGTACTAAATATGCAAAAATTAGCCAGTTGTGGTGGCACACACCTGTCATTCTAGCTGCTCAGGAAGCTGAGGCAGGAGAATCCCTTGAAGCTGGGAGGCTGAACTTTCAGTGAGATAAGATCACACCACTGCACTTCAGCCTGGGTAACAGAGAGAGACTCAATCACAAAAAAGTAAACAATAGACCAGGCACAGTGGCTCACACCTATAATCTCAGCACGTTGGGAGGCCAAGATGGGAGGATCACCTGAGGTCAGGAGTTCAAGACCAACAGGGCCAATACGGCAAAACCTCGTCTCTATTAAAAATACAAAACTTAGCTGGCTGCGGTGCTGTACATCTGTAATTCCAGCAACCCAGCAGGCTGAGGCAAGAGACTCACTGGAGCCCAGGAGGAGGAGATTTCATTGAGCTGAAATCACGTCATTGCACTTAGCCTGGATCACAGAATGAGATTCTGTCTCTAAATAAATAAATAATAAAAATAAATAAATAACAATAAATAGATAAATCTGGGACCGCCGGGCATGGTGGCTCATGCCTGTAATCCCAGCTCTTAGGGAGGCAGAGGCGGTAGGATAGCTTGAGCCCAGCAGTTCGAGACCTGCCTGGGCAATGTAGTGAGACCCCGTTCTCCACAAAAAGGAAAAAAAGAAACATAAATGTGGGAACGCCATGATTTAGGGTGTTACCTTTGTGCAGGGGCCAGGGTAGTCTCTAGTATTCCAATTTTTTATGTGTACCATGAAAGCAGCCACTTATGTGTAGGAATTGTTCTTCTGTGAGCACACAATTTATAGAATTTTCTTTGAGACACGGTCTCAAAAATATGCATATTTCATCATATTCATATGAATAATATACACACAAAATGCTGTTTTAAATACAGAGAATACTCTGATATTAGGTAATTTTTTAAAATTGTGTGTGTGTGTGTGTGTATGTGTGTGTGTTTGCTTGGTTATTTTTGAGACAAGGTCTGGCTCTATCGCTCAGGCTGGGGTGCAGTGGTGTCATCTCAGCTCAGTGTACCTGCTGCCTCCCACCTAAGCCTGCTGAATTAGTGTCTACACGCATGAACCACCACACCTGGCTAACTCTTGTATTTTTTGTACACATAGGGTTACACCATGTTGCTGGGGCTGGTCTCGAACTCCTGAGCTCAGGTGATCCTCCTGTCTCGGCCTTTTAAAATGCTGGGATTAGAGGTATGAGCCACCGCACCCCACCTGTATTTGCTCTTTTCGGTTCAAATTAAGGAGTTTTTGTGACCTAGCCTGTGGTCTATCCTGGAAAATATTTGTGTGTACAACAGTGTATATTCTTCACCATTGTAGGCTCCATTTGGGATGCTCCCGTCAGGACTGTGTGTCCCTCTGTGGAGCTCATGTGAACACCTGGCTCAGCATCCGTTGCTGTTCTCTAGAAATCCAGCCCAGTTCTCTTGGTTAAAGATAAGGTATGTCTGGTGTGCACTGCTTTTTGTATTTGGGGAAAAAGTCAGTAGGCTTACTCATTGATGGACAAGGCTAACCTGGTGAGCCTTTTAAGCAAGGAACTGGAGATGGTCCTTTTAGGGGTTTATGTTCTAGATTCCAGAAAATGTGCAAACATGGCAAATAAATGCATCTTTATTTTTGTGTCCTGTTAAACGTGGTCAAGGAAAATTCCAACAAAAAACCCAGAGTACTTGACCAACAAGATCCAAGTTGTGACCCTCTAGAGGGAAGCAAGTTCTGTATTCTGAAAAAAAAAAAAAAAAACTTAACAGCCCTTTAGAGTGTTACTGTTTGAGAAAAGCAGCGTTGAAGTTGATGCTGATCTCGGCAATACATTTGCAGAGCATGCTTATAGCCAGACTTGGATGTTGTTGAGGTTCTGTTTTCGTTTTGTTTTTGTTTTCTAAGACAGGGTCTGTGCTGCCCAGGCTGGAGTATAGTGGCATTTCCAACCTAGGTATCTTGGGCTCAAATTGTTGTCGTTTTTGGGGCATTCTCACTCTGTGACCCAGGCTGGAGTCCAGTGCCAGCAACTAAGCTCACTGCAGCCTCCGCCTCCTGGGTTCAGGCAATTCTCTTGACTCAGCTTTTCAAGTATCTGGGATTACAGGCGCACAGCACAACACCCAGCTAATATTTGTAGGGTTTTTAAATTATTTACTTATTTATTTATTTTTGAGTTTGGGTCTTCTTGTTGTTCAGGATGGAGTGCAGTGGCTTAATCTCAGTTCACAGCAACCTCTACCTCCTGAGTTCAAGCAGTTCTCCTGCTTCAGCCTCCCGTGTAGCTGGAATTACAGGGACACAGCACAACAGCAGGCTACTTTGTGTATTTTTCTTTTTTTTTCAGTAGAGATGGTGTTTCACCATCTTGACCAGGCTGGTCTCAAACTCCAGACCTTGTGATTGCCCACCTAGGCCTCCCAAAGTGCTGGGATTAAAGGCATGAGCCATTGCTCCCAGTCGGAGTTTGAGTTTTTATTGGGTAAATAAAAGTAAAGTGCAGGGTGCATGACCAAGTCATAAGTGCACACTTAGTTTAAATTTTTTTTCTTTTTATTTATTTATTTTTTTAAGACGGGGTTTCACCAGGTTGGTCAGGCTGGTCTTGAACTCCCAACCTCAGGTGATCCGCCTGCCTTGGCCTTCAAAGTGCTTTGATTACAGGCATTAGCCTCCACGCCCGGCCTAAATTTTTTATTTTAGAGACAATGGTCTTACTCTGCTGCTCAGGCTAAAACAGACTTTAGAGATCTTCCTGCCTCTGCCCCTCCCCACTTTCCTGTACCTGGGACAATAGGCAAACATTATGATACTTGAAACCACCACTCTAGTTTGGAGAATTTTCATCAACCCACAGAGGCTTATTCCCATGTGCAGTCAGTTCCCTCCCCACTCTTCCACCCAGACCCTGGCAGCCACTCTGAATCTCTAGCTCTGGATCTGCCTCTTGTGGGCATGTCACATAGACCAATCTTGAATGGGTGGCCTGTTGAGGATAATGGGTGGTCCTGGCTGTCTGCAGTGTGAATCTGACCACTGAAGCCTGGTCCCTGGAGGGAAGCAGGAGCTGGAAGAACTGGGCAGAACATCCTTTGGGTATGGAGTGGGGTGGGCAGAGCCTGATGTCTGGGAGGCTCACATGGGTGGCAAACCCCATGTTCCTCACTGAGAACTAACTGCGAGGTGACCCTCCTGGGGCACTGGAAGGAGTGAAGGCATCTGGACTGGGAACAGCAGGGCACTGCAGCGGTGCAGGCAGGACGAGCTGAGGGGAAAGGAGAGCCAGGTATCGCTGACTAGGGACAGTTAGGGTTTGGTCTGAACAGAGCAGATGTCTTCTGGGAGGGAGCCCCTGGGATTTTCACTCTGCTCTCTTGGCTGTCTTTCAGTCATGGAATCTGATGACAAAGTGTCCCACCCAGGGGTACTTTGTTTGGTTTCTGGGGCCCAGTTATCCTTCCTGCCTGGAGTCAGGATCTTTTGGAGAAGTTTGGGATCTGGCCGGGCGTCCACATAATCCATGGAAACCCCTAACAGTCCCTTCCCTTTGCTGACATCTCCGTGTTCCTGCCTGTTACCTTCCAAAGGAGACCCTTGACTGAATTACCAAAGGGGGTCTCCCAGGGCAGGATTAAATTTGTATTTCAGATCAACAATGTATTTGAGATGTACTTGAACTAGAAATTATTGTTCAGGTGGGGGCTTTTGTTTTCTCTAATTTTATTCATTTCTTTTGTTAAGCTGGAGTTTCCCTCTCATCACCCAGGCTGGAGTGAAATGGCGTGATCTTGGCTCACTGCAACCTCTGCCTCCCTGGTTCAAGTGATTCTCCTGCCTCAGCCTTCCAAGTATCTGGGATTACAGGTTTGCACCAGCATGCCTGGCTACTTTTTGTATTTTTGGTAGGGACACTGTTTCACCATGTTGACCAGGTTGGTCTCTAACTCATGACCTCAGGTGATCCACCCACGCCAGCCTTTGAAAGTGCTGAAATTGCAGGCATGAGCCACTGTGCCTGGCTTCTTTTCCTAATTTTAAATATGGGGCCATCATGAATTTGGGTGTCACCTTTATGCTGGCGTCATGGTAATCTGTGTCATTCCATGTATTTCCATGTATGCTGCTGAAGAAAGCACATGTGTGTAAAAATTATTCTTTACGTGAGGATAAAATGTATGCAACTTTGTTTTATTTGAGACAGGGTCTGAAAAATAAATGATACACATTTAATTTTTTTTTTTTTTTTTTTGGAGATGCGGTTTCGCTCTTGTTTCTCAGGCTGGAGTGCAATTGGGAGATCTCAACTCACTGAAATC
This sequence comes from Alouatta palliata, assembly GCA_004027835.1. Lineage (NCBI taxonomy): Eukaryota > Metazoa > Chordata > Mammalia > Primates > Atelidae > Alouatta > Alouatta palliata. Next base: position 6,549 of record PVKV010035904.1, read on the forward strand.
TCCACCTCCCAGGATCAAACGATTTTCCTGCCTCAGTCTCCCTAGTAGCTGGGATTACAGGCAGGCACCACCACACGTGGCTCATTTTGTATTTTTAGTAGTGACAGGTTTTCACCATATTGGCCGGGATGGTCTCCGTGTCTTGACCTCGTGATCTGCCTGTCTGGGCCTTTCAAAGTGTTGGGATTACAGGCATGAGCCACTGTGTCTGGCCAATTTTTTTGTATTTGTAGTAGAGATGGGGTTTTGCCAGACCGGTTGTGAACTTCTGACTTCAGGTGATGTGCCCACCTCCACCTCTGAAAGGGCTGAGATTACAGGCATGAGCAACCATGCCTGGCCTTGTGTATTTCTTTTCAAAATTTATTGACCAACTTTTGTGGCCTATCCCATGGTCTATCCTGGAGGATGTTTGTGTGTGTGATAGTGCATATTCTGCAATATCGTAGATTCCATTTGGGATGCTCCCATCGGGACTGTGTGTCCCTGTGCTGGAACTCAAGTGAACAATTGGCTGTACATCCATTGCTGTTCTCTAGAAATTCAGCCCAATTCTCTTGGTTAAAGATAAGGTTTATGTAGTGGGCATTGCTTTCTCTATCTGGGGACAAAGCTCAGGAGAATTGTCCCTTGATGAACAAGGCTAACCTGCTGAGCCTTTGAAACAAGGAACTGGAAGTGGTCCTTTTAGGGGTTTATATTCTGGATTCCAGAAAATGAGCAACCGGGACCAATAAATGCCTCTTAATGTTGTGTTCTATTTTACCAGGTGAAGGAAAATTCCAACAAAAACCCAGAGTACTTGATCAAGAGGATCTCATGCTGTGACCCTCTAGAGGGAAGCGAGTTCTGTATTCTGAAAAAAAAAAAGTACTCGCAGCCCTCTAGAGCGTTACCGTTTGAGAAAAGCAACGTTGAGGTTCATGCTGATTTTGGCAGTACATTTGCAGAGCATGCTTATAGTCCGACTTGGATGATGTAGGGTTCTGGGTTTTTTTGTTTTGTTTTGTTTTCATTTTTGTTTTTACCAAGACAGTGTCTCTATTGCTCAGGCTAGAGTGGGTGACACTTCCAGCGAGATCTCTCGAACTCAAGTGGTCCTCTTTTTTTAATTTACATTTTTATTTATTTATTTTCGAGATGGCATCTAACTCTGTCGCCCAGGCTGGACTGCAGTAGCACAATCTCGGCTCACTGCAACTTTCGCCTCCTGGGTTCAAGCAATTGTCCTGCCTCAGCCTCACGGGTAGCTGGGACTACAGGCATGCCCTATGACGCCCGGCTAATTTTTCAATTTTTAGTGGAGATAGGGTTTCACCATGTTGGTCGGGCTGATCTTGAAATTCTGACCTTGAGATCCACCCACCTTGGCCTCCTAAAGTGCTGGGATTACAGGTGTGAGCCAGTTTACCAGCTTGATTGATTGATTGATTGATTGAGATGGAGTCTCTCTCTGTTGCCTAGGCTGGACTGTGGTGGCACAACTTCGACTCACTGCAACCTCTGCCTCCCGGGTTCAAGCAGTTCTTCTGCCTCAGCCTCCCTAGTAGCTGGGACTACAGATGCACACTACCATGCCCGGTTAATTTTTGCATTTTTAGTAGAGATGGGGTTTCACCATGTTGGTCAGACTGGTCTCGAACTTCGGACCTCATGATTCGCCCACCTTGAACTACCAAAGTGCTGGAATTACAGGCATGAGCCACTGTGCCTGGCTTTATTTATTTATTTACCTATTTATGAGACAGAGTGTCACTCTGTCACCCAGGATGGAGTGCAGTGGTGTGAGCTCAGCTCACTGCAACCTCTGCCTCCTGGGTTCAAGAGATTCTCCTGCTTCAGCCTCCTGAGTAGCTGAGACTACTGGCATGTGCCACCCCGCCTGGCTAATTTTTTTTTTTTTTTTTTTTGAGACCGAGTTTCGCTCTTGTTACCCAGGCTGGAGTGCAATGGCATGATCTCGGCTCACCGCAACCTCCGCCTCCTGGGTTCAAGCAATTCTCCTGCCTCAGCCTCCCCAGTAGCTGGGACTACAGGCACGTGCCACCACGCCCAGCTAATTTTTGTATTTTTAGTAGAGACGGGGTTTCACCATGTTGACCAGGATGGTCTCGATCTCTTGACCTTGTGATCCACCCGCCTCGGCCTCCCAAAGTGCTGGGATTACAGGCATGAGCCACCGCGCCCGGCCCTAATTTTTGTATTTTTAATAGAAACAGGGTTTCACCGTGTTAGCCAAAATGATCTCGATCTCTTGACCTCGTGATCTGCCCCCTCAGCTGCCCAAAGTGCTGGGATTACAGGCGTGAGCCACCGCGGCCAGCCTCAAGTGATCCTCTTGAGTCACCCTCCTGAGTACTTGGGCTTGCCTGAACACTTGGCTGTGTTTTTCATGTTTTGTATGGATGTGGCGTCTGTTGCTCAGGAAGGTCTCAACTCGTGAGCTCAAGCGATTCCACAAGCGTGAGTCGCCTTCTCCTGCTGACTTATTTCAAAGATAGTTGACATGGCCAGGCATGGTGTATTTCTACTCAAATTGTATTGAGGAGCTTTTACAGCATAGCCTGTGGACTATCCTGGAGGATGTCTGTTTGTGTGACAATGTATATTCTTCAGCATCTATTAGATCCCATTTTGGATGCTCCCATCAGTACTGTGTAGCTGAACTGGAACTCATGTGAAAACTTAACGCAACATCCATTGCCGTTGTCTAGAAATCCAGTCCAGTTCTCTTGGTTAAATATAAGGTATGTCTAGCAGGTATTGCTTTTTCTCTTTGGAGACATCATTCCTCAGAATTGCTCCCTGATGAACAAGGCTAACTTGTTGAGCATTTGAAACAGCGATCTGGAGATGGTCCTTTCAGGGGTTTGTGTTCTGGATTCCAGAAAACATGCAAACAAGGACAATAACTGCATCTTTGTGTGTCCGGTTTAACCTGGTGAAGAAAATTCTAACAAAAAACCTGGAGTGCTGCGGAAAGATCTCACGTGGTGATTCTCCAATGGGAAGCACTTCTTGTTGTCTAAAATAAAACAAAGTGCTTCCTTTTAGAGAGTTACTGTCTGAGAAAAACAACGTTGGAGGAGATGCTGATCTTGGTAACACATTTGCAGGACGTGCTTATAGACTTGTATGAGGTTGGGGTTTTGTTTTTGTTTAGATTTTTCCCAACACAGGGTGTCTGTTGCCCAGGCTGGAGTGTGGTGACATTTCCAACCTAGATCTCCTGGACTCAAGTGTTTCCCCCGGCTTTTTTTTTTTCTTCAGAGCGCTCTGTGGCTCAGTCTGGAGACCAGTGGCACATTCTCTGCTCACTGCAGCCTCTGCCTCCTGAGTAGCTGAGGTTGTAGGCGAGCCCCACCACGCTTAGCTAATTTTTGTATTTTTAGCAGTGATGGAGTTTCACCGTGTTGGCCAGGTTAGTCTCAACCTCCTGAACTCCCGTGATCCAGCTGCCTCGTCCTCCAGAAATGCTTGTATTCTAGACGTGAGCCACCCTGCCTGCCCGCTGATTTTTTCTTTTATGTGTGCTGCCAAATCAAGAAATTTTGTGTAGGGATTTTTTTTTATTTAAGCATACAGTATATGGAACGTTGTTTTTTTCAGACAGGGTCTCAAAAATACATGATGTATATTTTATCATTTATAATATTGTCCTATGCCTGCAAACCTTCTTCTACACACAGAGAATACTTCTATATCTCTTTGGGTATTTTTTTATTTGTTTGTGTGGTTTTGTTTTGTTTTGTGACAAGGTCTTGCTCTGTCGCCCAGGCTGGAGTGCAGTGGTGCCATCGCGGCCCACTGCAACCTCCACCTGTCACGTCAGCCTTCTGCATCGCTGACTATAGGCGCGTATCACCAGACCCAGCTAAGTATTGTATTTTTTTGTATACAAGTTTTTACCGTGTTGCCCATGCTGGTCTTGAATTCCTGAGCCGAAGTGATCCTCCCGCCTTGCCCTTCTAAAGTGCTGGGTATAGTGGCGTGAGCCACCACAACCCACTCATACTTATGTATTTCTGCTCAAATTTTATCGAGGAGCTTTTACGGCATATCCTATGGTCTATCCTGGATGATGTCTGTGTGTGTGACAATATATATTCTTCAACATCTTAGATTCCATTTTAGATGCTCCCTGTGGGACTGTGTGTGTCGCCGTACTGGAACTCAAGTGCATACCTGGCTCCACATCCGTTGCTGTTCTCTGGAAATCCTGTCCAGCTCTTTTGGGTAAAGATAAGGTGTGTGTAGTGGGCATTGCTTTTTCTCTTTGGAGACTTAACTCAGGAGGATTGCCCCTTGGTGAACTAGGCTAACCTGCTGAGCCTTTGAAGCGAGGAACTGGAGATGGTCCTTTTAAGGATTTATGTTCTGAGTTCCAGAAAGCATACAAACAGGGCCAATGAATGTGTCTTTATTTTTGTGTTCATTTTAACTTGGTCCAGGAAAATTCCAACAAAAAATCCGCGGTGTTGAAGAAATAAGACCTCAGGCCGTGACCCTCTAGAGGGAATCACTTTCTGTTGTCTGAAAGAAAAGAAAGTGGTTTCTGTTTGAGAAAAGCAAGAATTGGATGCTGATCTTGGTAATACATTTCACTTTTGTTTTGTTTTATTCTCAGACAAGGTCTCAGTTGCCCAGGATGGAGTGGGTGGTGCTTCTAACTGAGATCTCTTGGGCCCAAGTGGTCATCTTGTTGTTTTTTTTTTTTTTTTTTTTTTTGAGACAGAATCTCCCTGTGTTGCCAGGCTGGATTGCAGTGGTGCAGTCTTGGCTCACTGCAACCTCTACCTCCTGGGTTGAAGCAGTTCTCCTGCCTCAGCCTCCTCAGTAGCTGGGACTATGGGTGCCTGCCACCACACCTGGATAATTTTTATATATTTAGTAGAGAAATGGTTTCACCATGTTGGCTAGGCTGGTCTTGAACTCTTGACCTCGTGATCTGCTCGCCTTGGCCTTTTAAAGTGCTGAGAGTACAGGCATGAGCCTCCACACCCAGCCAAATTTTTTTTGCATTTTTAGTCCAGGCAGTGATTCACCGTGTTGGCCAGGCTGGTTTTGAACATCTGACCTCAGGTGATGCACCCGCCTCTGCCTCCCAAAGTGCTGAAATTGCAGGCCTGAGCCACGGCATTTGGTCTTGTGTATTTCTGGCCAAAATTTATTGAGGAGCTTTTATGGCATAGCCTGTGGTCTATACTGGAGGACGTTTGTGTGTACAATGTATATTTTTCAATGTCTTAGATTCCATTTTGGATGCTTCCATGAGGACTTTGTGTCCCTGTGCTGGAACTCAAGTGAACACTTGGCTGAAATCCATTGCTCTTCTCTAGAAATCCAGCCCAATTCTCATGGTGAAATATAAGGTATGTCTAGCGGGCATTGTTTTTTCTTCTTTGGTACAAAACTAAGGAGGATTGCCCTTTGATGAACAAGGCTGACCTGCTGAGCCTTCGAGGAAAGGAACTGGAGATGGTCCTTTTAGGGGTTTATGTTCTGGATTCCAGAAAATGTGCAAACATGGCAAATAAAGGCATCTTTATTTTTGTGTCCTATTTAACCTTGGTCAAGGAAAATTCCAACAAAAAATCCAGACTACTGGAGCAATAAGATATCAAGCTGTGATCCTCTAGAGGGAAGCACGTTCTGTGTTCTGAAAAAAAAAGAACTTGCAGCCTTGTAGAGTGTTACCGTTAGAGAAAAGCAACACTGAATTTGATGGTGATCTTGGTGATACATTTGCAGAGCATGCTTGCAGTCCGACGTGGGTGATGCAGGGGTTCTGTTTTGTTTTCTTGTTTTTTTTCAAGGTAGGGTCTCTGTTGCAGAGGTTGGAGTGGGTGGCACTTCAGCGAAATCTCTTGCACTGAAGTGGTTCTCTTTTTATTTTTTGAGATGCACTCTCGCTCTATTGCCCAGGCTTTGAGTGCAGTGACAAACTCTGCTCACAAAAAACTTTGTCTCTCACGCCTGTAATCCCAGCACTTTGGGAGGCCGAGGCGGGTGGATGACAAGGTCAAGAGATGGAAACCATACTGGTCAACATGGGGAAACCCCATCTCTATTAAAAATACAAAAAAATTAGCTGGGCGTGGTGTCGTGCGCCTGTAGTCCCAGCTTCTCGGGAGGCTGAGGCAGGAGAATTGCCTGAACCCGGGGTGGGGAGGTTGCAGTGAGCCGAGGTCATACCACTGCACTCCAGCCTGGAGCCTGGTGACCGAGTGAGACTCTGTCTCAAAAAAAAAAAAAAAAGAAAAAAAAATTTGTCTCACAGTTTCCAGGGATTCTTCTACCTAAGCCTGGTGAATAGTTGGGAATACAGGTGCCTGCCCGCACCCCCTGCTTATTTTGTTTATTTTTTCTTTTTCTGAGACAGAGTTTTGCTCCTGTTGCTTAGGCTGGAGTCAACGGCACCATCTCAGCTCACGACAAACTTGGCCACCCAGGTTCAACTGATTCTCCTGCCTCAGCCTCCCGGGTACAGTTCTTGTACTGGAACTCAAGTGAGTATCTGGCTTTTTGAAGAAAGGAACTAGAGATGGTCCTTTTAGGGGTTTATGTTGTGGATTCCAAAAAACATCCAAACAGGGCCAATAAATGCATCTTTATTTTTGTATCCGTTTTAACCTGCTCAAGGAAAAGTCCAAGAAAAAACCCAGAGTGCTGGAGCAGGAAGATCTCATGCTGTGACCCTCTAAAGGGAAGCGCTTTCTGTTGTCTGACAGGAAACAAAGGCCTTCCCTTTAGACCATTACCGTTTGAGAAAAGCAACGTTGAAGCTGATGCAGAGCTTAATGATACATTTGCAAAGCATGCGTATAATCAGACGTGGATGATACTGAGATTCTGTTTTGTTTTGTTTTCTAAGACAGGGTCTCTGTTCCCCAGCCTGCAGTACAGTGGCACTTCCAACCTGTGTCCCTTGGACTCAAATGGTCCTCGTTTGGGGGCAGAGTCGTACTCTGTGACCCAGCTGGAGTACAGCTCCAGGAGCATTGACCCCTACAGCCTTGGGCTCCCCAGTTTAAGTGATTCTCCTGCCTCAGCTTTCCAAGTATCTAGGATTCCAGGTGCATACCACACACCCAGTTAATATTTGTAGTTTTTTAACTATTCATTTATTTTTGACACTAAGTCTCACTGTGGTCCAGGGTGGAGGGACGGGACACGATCTTGGATCACTGCAACCTCCACCACCACAGCCTCCCGAATAACTGTCTGCAGGAATGCACCACCACACCTGGCTAACTTAGGTATTTTTTGTACAGATGAGGTTTTGCTGTCCTGCCCAGGGCTCAAGTGATCCTCCAGACTCAGCCTCTTAAAGTGGTGGAATTAGAGGCATGAGCCACTGTACCACACCCATATTCTGTACTTCTGTACTATTTAATTTTTTTTTAGAGGGAGTATCACTCTGTAGCCCAGGCTGGAGTGCAGTGGCATGATCTCAGCTCACTGCAACCTCCCCCTCCCGGGTTCAAATAATTCTTCTGCCTCAGCCTCTTGAGTAGCTGGGATCAAGGTACCCCTTACCATGAGAGTCTAATTTTTGCATTTTTAGTAGAGACAGGGTTTCATCATGTTGGCCAGGCTGGTCTCCTGACCTCAGGTGATCTGCCCACCTCAGCCTCCTAAAGTACTGAGATTACAGTCCTGAGCCACCTCACCTGGCCTTCTGCTCAGATTTTATTGAGCTTTCACTGCCTTGCCTGTGGTCTATCCTGAAAAATGAGTATACAACGATGTTCATTCTTTAACATCTTAGGTGACATTTTGGATGCTCCCTGTGCTGGTCTGGGTGTCCCTGTACTGGAACTGAAGTGAACACTGGCTCAAAATCCGTTGCTGTTCTCTAGACATCCAGCCCAATCTCTTGGTTAAATATAATGTATGTCTAGTAAGCATTGCTTTTTCTCTGGGGACAAAATCAGGAGGATTGCTCCTTCATGAACAAGGCTAACCTGCTGAGCCTTTGAAGCAAAGAACTAGAGATGGTCCTTTCAGGGGTTTATATTCTGGATTCCAGAAATAGGCACACAGGGCCAATAAATGCATCTTTTTTGTGTGTCCATTTTCACCTGGTCAAGGAAAATTTCACAAAAAGCCCACGGTCCTGGAGCAAGAAGATGTCATGCTGTGACCCTCTAAAGGGTGGTGCGTTCTGTTGTCTAAAAGAAAACCATCGAACGCGCCCCCCTTTAGGGGGTAACTGCTTGAGAAAAGCAAGGTGGAAATGGATGCTGATCTTGGTAAGACATTTACAGAGCATGCTTATGATCAGACTTGGATGATGTCGGGTTCTGTTTTTCTTTGCTTTTTTCCTAAGACAGGGTCTTTGTTGCCCAGGCTGTAGTGTGATGACACTTCCAACCTCGATGTTTTGTGTTCAACAGGTCCTTTTGTTTTTCTTTCTTGAACGAGAATCTGGTGGTGACACCCAAGCTGGAGTGTGGTGACGCTTCCAACCTGGATCTTTTGGGTTCAACAGGTCCTTTTGTTTTTCTTTCTTGAGAGAGAATCTGGTGGTGACACCCAGGCTGGAGTGCAATGGTGCAATATCGGCTCACGGCAGCCTCCACTTCCCGGATTCAAGTGATTGTTTCACCTCGGCGTCCCACGTAGCTGGGATTACAGGTAAGTGGCACCATGCCCAGCTAATTGTTGTGCTTTCAAAGATAGTTGACATGGCCAGACATCGGGCACAGGGTCCCAGCTACTGCAGAGCGTGGGTGGGAGGATCCTTTGATTTCTAGGCTCTACCATGCACTCATCACACCTTTGATCCTGAGTAGCTGGGATTACAGGCGCCCACCACCACTCCCAGCGACTTTTTGTATTTTTAGTAAAGACAGGTGTTACCATGTTGACCAGGCTGATCTTGAATGCCTGACTTTGGTGATACACCCACTTTGGGTGCTGGTTCGACAGGCATGAGCCACTGTGCCCGGCTCCTTGTCCTAATTTTCAATATGGGATTCATCAGGAATGTGAGGGTCACCTTAGTGCAGGGGCCATGGCAATCTCTGTCATTCCATGTATTTTTATGTGTGCTGCCGAAGCAAGCACTTACGTGTAGGAATTATTCTTTATGTGAGCATACAATATATGGAGCTTTCTTTTATTTGAGACAGGGTCCCAAAAACAAATGATGTACATTTGATTCTATAATCTTATTATATACATAATGTAATTATATACACACAAAATACTGTTCTTCACACAGTAAATACTCATATCCCTTTGGGGTTATTTTTGTTTGTGTGCCTTCTTGGGGTCTTTTTGAGACAAGATCTAGCCCTGTCTCTCAGGCTGGAGTGTCGTGGCATAATCTCAGCTCACTGCAATCTCCACCACCTGGATTCAAGGAATTCTTCTGCCTCAGACTTTTGAGTAGCTGGGATTACAGGCACACGTTATCATGAGAGTCTAATTTTTGCATTTTTAGTAGAGACAGGGTTTCATCATGTTGGCCAGGCTGGTCTCCAACTCCTGATCTCAGGTGATCCACCCACCTTGGCCTCCTAAAGAGCTGAGATTATAATCCTAAGCCACCACACCTGGCCTTCAGCTCAAATTTTACTGAGGAGCTTTTACTGCCTTGCTTGTGGCCTATGCT
>PVKV010035905.1:0-16168 GCA_004027835.1 Alouatta palliata
AGGTGGCTCTTTGGATATACGAGAGTCAGGGAGCTGATAAAAAGAAGACAGTCTGTACTTTATAGGAGCTCAAGTGCTGAGCTGTGAGCTCCGTTGTTGAATCAGATCTGCTGGGCAGGTACGTTAATGTCTGCTGCAGTGGAACTACATAAATCTCCCCTTTTTCTTTTCCCAGGTGCTCTGTCCCAGGGAGTTAGGGCTTTAATTATGAGTTTCTGTTGTGCTGCTTCCTTTTTTTAGGGCTGCCCTGCCCACTGAGGAGGTAGCCTAGTCACTGTCTGCCTGCAGAGGCTTTGCTGAGCAGCCATGGGCTCTGCCCGGCTGCCATGTGAACTTCCCTGTATTCCTGTTTATACGAATATACTTAGAACTGCCTCAGCAATGGTGGCCCACCTCTATAATGGCAGACATTCTCTGTAATGGAGGACTGCTTCAGCAATGGTGGGCTGCCACAGCAATGGTAGACTACCTCCATAGTTGTGGAGTGCCTCGGTAATGGCTGACACCCCTCCCACACAGAGCTGGACTGTCCCAGGTTCAGCTGTGCTTGCTGTGAAACTCTCAATCCAGAGCATTTCAGATAGCTTTTTTTTTTTGTCAGGGTGGGACCAGCCAACCCTAATCACCTGGCTCCCTGCCTCAGAGCCCTTTTTTTGTTGTTGTTGAGCCATCAACTCTGTCTCCCGTGTGTTCTAGTCACCTGTTGAAAAATGCCAGGATCTGTGTGATTTCCCATGAGGCGACCCACTGCACTGACTGAAACAACAACACTGAGATTCATGGCATGATTTTGCCCGGGAATCTCCTGGCCTGGCTCCCTGTTTCAGTCCCCTTTTTTTTATCAGCTGAATGGGCGACTCTGTCTCCCAGGAGCTCCAATTGTCAGCTAAAATGGTGCCGGGACCCAGAGAATCACTGCACAGGGGTACTGGCCAAAACAGCCATGCCAGCCAAAATAGCCAAGCCAGCCAAAACAGTTGCACTGGCCAAAACAGCCAGACTGACTTCCCCCAGTAGCTAATCCACCTGGGAATCTCCTTGTCTGTGGGCAATAAAAATCCATCTGGAAATGTAGTGTCAACTACCCCTCAGCACTTTTGCTGGGAGCCGCAATCCTAATTGGCCATTTTGGATCCATCCCCTCTCTTCTGTGTTTTACAGTCAACCCTACTGCTATTTCTTATACAACGTGATTTTGCTGGAAATATCTGTTTTGAGATTCTCCACAGAAAGCCTCCCAACTACTACATACACATATAAGTTTACCACTGTAACATGACTGCACATATTGAGAAGCATTCTCCCAGAAAGCTTGGTTTTAGTTTTTAAGGCGAGATATTTCTCATTACAGTATATTCTCAATTTCACTCTGGAATGTCCGAGTATAGCTCTTGTAAGAAATGTGTGTCTAACCTTCTGAAGCCAAACATACACTCCACTCTCTTAGTTGAACAAAAACATAGCAGAGCAATTTCAAAGGTAAGTTTCTTGTGGGTTATATGGGCAGCCATACTGCTATTTTGTATAAGATGGGATTTTGCTGGTAATATATGTTTTAAGATACTCCACAGAAAGTGTTTTCAAATTTCTGCACACACACATCAGTTTAACTATTTAAGTTGAATGCACACATTTACAAGTATTCTCCCTGATAGCTTCGTTTTTGTTTTCAGGGTGAGATATTTCTCATTAGAGCATATACTCATTTTCACTCTGGAATCTCCAAATCTATCTCCTGTAAGAAATGTGTTTCTAAACCGTCGATTCCAAACATATACTCAGCTCTCTTAGTTGAATGAACGTACAGCAGAGCAGTATCAAAGATATGTTTCTTCTGTGTTTCAAGGGCAGTATTACTTCTATTTCATATTACACGGAATTTTGCTGGAAATATCTGTTTTGAGATACTGCACAGAAAGCGTTTTCAAACTGCTGAATACACACATCACTTTAACTCGGTAAGTTGAATGCACATATTGACAAAAATTCTAATGGATGCCTTCGTTTTAGTTTTTAAGTTGAGATATTTCTAATTTAGCATATTCTCAATTACAGTATGGAATGTCAAAGTCGAACCACTGTAAGAAATGTATTGCCAACTTGTCAAATCCACACATAGACTCGACTGTCTTATTTGAATGAAAATACAGCAGAACAGTGTCTAAGGTAAGTTTCTTCTGTGTTTTATGGGCAGCCCTACTGATATTTGGTATAAAACAGCATTTTACTGGAAATATCTGTTTTGAGATACTCCACAGAGGCGTTTTCAAACTGTTGCATACACATGTAAGTTTAACTCTGTTAGTTGAATGCACACCTTGGCAACCATTTTTCCGAATAACTACGTTTTCGTTTTTAAGGCGAGATATTTCTCATTACAGCACATACTCACTTTCACTCTGGAATGTAAAAATCTAGCTCCTGTAAGAAACGTGTTTCTAACCTGCCAAATCCAGTCATAGACTCAATTCTCTCAGTTGAATGAACACGCAGCACAGCACTTTCAAAGACATATTTCTTCTGTGTTTTACAGGCAGTCTTATTGCTATTTTGTATAAGATAAGATTTTCCTGGAAATATCTGTTTTGGGTTTCTCCACAAAAAGCGTTTTAAACTACTCAATACACATATCAGTTTAACTCTGTAAGTTGAATGCTCACATTGACAAGGATTCTCCCATATTTCTTCATTTTAGTTTTAAAGGTGAGATATTTCGCATTACAGTATATACTCACTTTCACTCTGAAATCTCCAAATCTAGCTCCTGAAAAAATGTATTGCTAACCTGCTGAATCCAATCATTGACTCATCTCTCATAGTTGAACGATCACATAACACAGCAGTTTCAAAGATATGTTTCTTCTATGTTTTATGGGCAGTCTTATTGCTATTTTGAATAAGATGGAATTTTGCTGGATATATCTGATTTGAGATTCTCCATAGAAAGTGCTATACGCACTACTGAATACACATATCAACTTCACTCTGGAATTTGAATGCACACATTGACAAGCATTTTCTCAGATAGCTTCATTTTAGTTTGTAAGGTGAGATATTTGTCATTACAGCATATACTCACTTTCACTCTGGAATGTCCAAATCTGGCTCTTGTAAGAAATCTGTCTCTAACCTGCTGAATCTAAACATACAATGAACTCTATTAGTTGAATGAACACACAGTAGAACGGTATCAAAATACGTTTCTTCTGTGTTTTACAGGCACTATTACTGCTATTTTGTATAAGATGGGATTTTGTTGGAAATATCTGTTTTAAGATACTCCGCAGAAAGCGTTTTCAAACTGCTGCCTACACACATCAGTTTACCTTTGTAAGGTGAATGCACACATTGACAGGGATTCTCCCAGATAGCTTCGTTTTAGTTTTTAAGGTGAGATATATCTCATTACAGCATATTCTCAATTTCAGTCAGGAGGGACCAAGTCTAGCTCCTGTAAGAAATATTTTGCTAACCTGCCGAATTCAAACATAGCTTCCACTCTCTTAGTTGAACGAAAATTCAGCAGAGCAGTTTTAAAGACAAATTTCCTCTGTGTTTTATTGGCAGCCCTACTGCTATTTGGTATAAGATAGTATTGTACTGGAAATATCTGTTTTCATATTCTCCACAGAAAGACTTTTCAAACTGCTGCAAACTTCAGTTTAACACTGTAAGATGAATGCACACGTTGACAAGCATTCCTCCAGATAGATTTGTTATAGTTTTTAGGTGAGATAATTCGCATTACAACATATTCTCACTTTCACTCTATAGTGGTTAAATGTAGTGCCTCTAAGAAATCTGTGTCTAAATTGCCGAATCCAAACATAGCCACAACTCTCTTACTTGAACGAACACACAGCAGAGCAGTTTAAAAGATATGTTTATTCTGTGTTTTACAGTCAGCCCTACTGCTACTTCATATAAAACAGGGTTTTTCTGGAAATATCTGTTTTGAGATTCTCCACAGAAAGTCTTTCAAACTGCTGCATGTAGATATCAGTTTAACAGTGTAAGATTAGTGCACATTGACAAGCATTCTCCCAGATAATTTTGTATTAGTTTTTAAGGTGAGGTATTTCTTATTACAGCATATTCTCACTTTCACTGTGGAATGTCAAAATCTAGCGCCCATAAGAAATGTGTTTCTAACCTGCCAAATCGAATCATAGACTCAACTCTCCTGGTTGAAGGAATACACAGCAGAGCAGTTTCTAAGATATGTTTCTTCTGTTTTTTTATAGGCAGTTTTATTGCTATTTTGTAGAAGATGTGATATTGCTGAAAAATATCTGTATTGAGATTCTCCATAAAAAGCATTTTAAAACTACTAAATACACACATCAGTTTAACTCTGTAAGTTGAATGTAAGCATTGACAAGCATTTTCCTAGATAGATACGTTTTAGTTTTTAAGGTGAGTTATTTCTCCTTACAGCATATTCTCAATTTCACTCTGGAATGTCCTAATCTAGCTCCTGTAAGAACTGTGTTGCTAACCTCCCGAATCCAAATGTAGACTCTACTCTCATAGTTGAATGAACACACAGCAGAGCAGTTTCAAAGATATGATTCTTCTTACAGGCAGCCCTACTGCTATTTAGTATAAATGGGATTTTGCTGAAAATAACTGTTTTAAGATATTCCACAGAAAACATTTTCATACTGCTGCTTACACACATCAGTTTAACTCTGTAAGTGGAATGCATATACCAATAAGCATTCTTCTTCACAGCTTCATTTAATTTTTTAAGGTGAGATAATTCTCATTACAGCATATTCTCAATTTCACTCTGGAATATCCTAATCTATTTACTGTAAGAAATGTGTTGCTAACGTGCCAAATCCAAACATAGACTCTACTCTTGTAGTTGAATGAACACACAGCAGAGCAGTTTCAACGAATTGTTTCTTCTATGTTTTACATGGAATCTTACTGCTATTTTGGATAAGACAGGATTTTACTGGAAATATCTGTTTTGAGATTATCCACGGAAAGCATTTTCAAACTGCTACATACAGACATCAGTTAAGCACCGTAAGATGAATGCACACATTGACAAACATTCTCCCAAATGGCAACATTTATTTTTTAAGGTGAGATATTTCTCATTACAGCACATACTCACTTTCACTCTGGAATCTCCAAATCTAGCTCCTGATAGAAATATGTTGCTAACTTGCTGAATCCAATCATTGACTCAGCTGTCATACTTGAATGATAACACAACACAGCAGTCTCAAAGATTTGTTTTTCTAAGTTTTACAGGCAATCTTTCTGCCATTTTGGGTAAGATGGGATTTTGCTACAAATACCTGTTCTGAGATTCTCCATAAAAAGCGTTATAAACACTACTGAATACACATATCAATTTAATTCTGTAGGTTGAATGCACACATGTACAAGCATTCTCCCTGATAACTTCGTTTCAGATTTTAAGGTGAGATATTTCCTATTACAGCATACACTTACTTTCACTCTGGGATCGCCAAACCTTGCTCATTTAAGAAATGTGTTTTTAACCTACCAAATCCAAATCTAGACTCAACTCTCTTAGTTGAAAGAACAAACAGCAGAGCAGGATCAAATATATGTGTCTTCTGTGTTTTACAGCCAGTATTACTGATATTTCATATAAGATGGGATTTTGCCAGAAACTTCTGTTTTGAGATACTCCACAGAAAGCGTTTTCAACTGCGGCGTATATACATCAGTTTAACTCTGTAAGTCAAATGTACACATTGACAAGTATTCTCCCAGATAGCTTCATTTTAGTTTTTAAGGTGAGATATTTCTCATTACAGCATATACTCACTTTCAGTCTTGAATGTCCAAATCTAGCTGCTGTAAGAAATATGTTGCCAATCTGCTGAATCCTAACATAGGCACAACTCTCTTAATTGAATGAATGCAGTTTTTAAGGTGAGATATTTATTATTACAGCATATACTCACTTTAACTCTGCAATGTCCAAATCTAGCTCCTGTAAGAAATGTGTTGCTAACCTGCCGAATCCAAACATAGACTCAACCCTCTTAGTTGAATGAACACACAACAGAGTAGTTTCAAATACATCTTTCTTCTGTGTTTTACATGCAGTCTGACTGCTATTTTGTATAAGATGGGATTTTGCTGGAAATAAATGTTTTGAGATTCTCCACAGAAAGCGTTTTCAAACTGCTGCATACAGATATCAGTTTAACATTGTAAAAAGAATGCACACATTGACAAGCATTCTCATAGATAGCTTCGTTTTAGTTGTCAAGGTGAGGTAATTCACATTACAGCATATTCTTACTTTCACTCTGGACTGTCGAAATCTAGCACCTGTAAGAGATGTGTTGATAACCTGCCGAATTTAAACATAGATTCAACTCTCTCAGTTGAATGAACACACAGCAGAGTAGTTTCAAAGATATCTTTCTTCTGTGTTTTACACGCTGTCTGACTGCTATTTTTTATAAGATGGATTTTGCCGGAAATGTCTGTTTTTAGATTCTCCATAGATAGCGTTTTATAACTACTGAAAACACATATCAGTTTAACTCTTAAGTTGAATGTACACATTGTCCAGCATTGTCCCAGATAGCTTCGTTTTAGTTTTTTAAGTGATATATTTCTCATTACAGCATATTCTCTATTTCACTCTAGAATGTCCAAAGCTAGCTCTTCTGAGAAAGCTATTGCTAACCTGATGTTTCCAAACGTAGACTCCACTCTCTTTCTGGAATGAACACACAGCAGAACAGTTTTAAAGATATGTTTCTTCTGTGTTTTACAGACAGTATTACTGCTATTTCATATAAGAAGTGACTTTGCTAGAAATATCTGTTTTCATATACTCCATAGAAAGCGTTTTCAAACCGCTGCATACACACATCAGTTTACCTCTGTGAGGTGAATGCACACATTGACAAGGATTATCCCGGATAGTTCCATTTTAGTTTTTAAGGTGAGATATATCTCATTACAACATATTTTCAATTTCACTCTGAATGGTCCAGGTCTAGCTCCTGTAAGAAATATTTTACTAACCTGCCGAATGCAAACATAGATTCCACGCTCTTATTTGAATGAAAATTCAACAGGGCAGTTTCAAAGATAAGTTTCTTCTGTGTTTTACAGGCAGTCCTTCTGCTATTTGGTGTAAGACGGTATTTTTCTGGAAATATATATTTTGAGTTTCTCAACGGAAAGCCTTTTCTAACTGCTGCATACATATATCAGTTTAACAATGTAAGATGAATGCATACATTGACAAGCATTCTTGCAGATAACTTTGTTTAACTTTTAAGGTGAGATATTTCTCTTTACAGCATATTCTCACTTTCACTCTGGAATGTCCAAATCTAGCGCCTATAAGAAATGTGTTTCTAATCTGCCGAATCAAATCATAAACTCAACTCTTCTGGTTGAATGAACACACAGTAGAGCACTTTCTAAGATATGTTTCTTCTGTGTTCTACAGGCAGTATTCCTGCTATTTTGTGTAAGATGGGATTTTGCTTGAAATATCTGTTTTGAGATTCTCGACAAAAAGAGTTTTGAAAGTACTGAATACACATATCAGTTTAACTCTGTAAGTTGAATGTACACATTGAAAGGCATTGTCCCTGATAGGTTTGTTTTAGTTTTTAAGGCGAGATATTTCTCCTTACAGCATAGTCTCAATTTCACTCAGGGATGTCCTAATCTAGCTCCTGTAAGAAATGTGTTGCTAACCTGATGAACGGAAACATAGACTTTACTATCATAGTTGAGTGAACACAGAGGAAACCAGTTTAAAAGATATGATTTTTCTGTGTTTTACCGGTATCCCTACTGATATTTGGTATAAGATGGGATTTTGCTGGAAATATCTGTTTAAAGATACTCCACAGAAAGCCCTTTCATACTGCTGCATACACACATCAGTTTAACTCTGTAAGAGGAATGCACATATTGACAAGCATTCTCCTGGATAGGTTCGTTTTAGTTCTTAAGATGAGCTATTTCTCATGAGAGTATATTCTCACTTTCACTCTGGAGTGTCCAAATCTAGCTCCTGTAAGAAATTTGTCTCTAACTTGCCGAGTCCAAACACAGACTCAATTCTCTTAGTAGAACGAACATACAGGAGTGCAGTTTGAAAGATATGTTTCTTCTGTGTTTTACAGGCTGTAATACTGCTATTTTGTATAAGACAGGACTTTTCTGGAAATATCTGGTTTGAGATTCTCCACAGAAAGGTTTTCAAACTGCTGCATACACATAACAGTTTAACATTGTATGATGAATGCGCACATTGACAAGCATTCTCCCAGATAGCTCTGTTTTAGTTTTAAAGGAGAGATATTTCTCATTACAGCATATCCTCACTTTCACTCTGGGGTGTGCAAACCTAGCACCTGTACGAAATGTGTCTAATCTGTCCAGTCCAAACATAGACTCAACTCTCTTAGTTGAACGATCACCTAGCAGAGCAGTTTCAAAGATAGGTTTCTTCTGTGTTTTTCAGTAAGCCCTACTGCTATTTCATATAAGATGGGATTTTGCTGGAAATATCAGTTTTGAGATTCTCTACGGAAAGCCGTTTCAAATTCCTGCATACCGACATCCGTTTAACACTGTAAGATTAATGCACACATTGTAAAGCATTCTCCAAGATGGCTTCTTTTTGTTTTTAAGATGAGATATTTCTCATTACAGCATATACTCACTTTCACTCTGGAATATCCAAATCTAGCTCCTGAAAAAATGTGTTGCTAACCTGCTAAAACCAATCATTGACTCAACTCTCATAGTTGAACTATCACACAATAGAGCAGTTTAAAAGATATGTTTCTTCTATGTCTTACAGGCAGTCTTACTGCTATTTTGGGTAAGATGGGATTTTGCTATAAACATCTGTTCTGAGATTCTCCATAGAAAACATTATAAACACTACTGAATTCACATGTCTATTTAATTCTGTAGATTGAATGCACAGATTGAAAAGCATTTTTTCCCAGATAGCTTCATTTTAGTTTCTATGGTGAGATAATTCTAATTACAGCATATGCCCACATTCTGTCTGCAATGTCCAAATCTAGCTTTAGTAAGAAATGTGTTTCTAATCTGATGAACGAAATACAGATTCAACTCTACCAGTTGAAAGAACACACACCATAGCACGTTCAAAGATACATTTGTTCAGTGCTTTACAGGCAGACTTAGTGCTCTTTCTTATAAGACTGGATTTTGCTGGAAAAGCCAGTTTTGAGATTCTCCAGAGAAAGCGTTTTCAAACTGCTGCATACACACATAAGGGTAACTCTCTAAGTTGAATGCACACATTGAAAAGCATTTTCCCAGAAATATTCCTTTTAATTTTTAAGGTGAGATATTTCTCATTACTGCATATGCCCACTATCCATCTGGAATTTCCAAATCTATCTTCTGTAAGAAATGTGTTTCTAACCTGCTGAATCAAAGCATAGATTCAACTCTCCTAGTTGAACGAACACACACTATAGCAGTTTCAAAGATGTGTTTATTCTGTGATTTAAAGGCAGTCTTACTGCTATTTTGCACAAGACTTGATTTTGCAGGACATGTCAGTTTTTAGATTCTCCACAGAAAGGGTTTTCAAAGTGATGCATACACATTGAAGTGTAACTCTGAAAGTTGAATGCAAACAATTACAAATATTCTCCCAGATAGCTTCAGTTTAGTTTTTAAAGCGAGATATTTCTCATTATAACATATGCCCACTGTCTATCTGGAATGTTCAAATCTAGCTTCTCTAAGAAATGTGTTTATAGTCTGCACAATCGAAATGTAAATGCAACTCTCCTAGCTGAAAGAATACATACCATAGCAGTTTCAAAGATACGTTTCTCCTGTGTTTTACATGCAGTCTTACTGATACTTCGTATACGTCGGGGTTTTGCCCGAAATATCAGTTTTGAGAATCTCCACAGAAAACCTTTGCAAACTGCTGCATACACACATCAGTGTAACTCTCTCAGTTGAATGTACACATTGGCAAGAATTCTCCCAGATAGCTTCCTTCTAGTTTTTAAGGTGAGATATTTCTCAATACAGCATATGCCCACTTTCTGACTGGAATGTCCAAATATAGATTCTGTAAGAGATGTCTTACTAACCTGCTGAATCGAAAAATAGATTCAACTCTTCTACTAGAACGAACATACACCATATCAGTTTCAAAGACACGTTTCTTCTGTGTTTTACAGGCAGTCTTACTGCTACTTCGTATAAGACGGGATTTGGCTGGAAATGTCAGTTTTGAAGTCTCCACAGAATGAGCTTTCAAACTCCTGCATGCATACATCAGTTTACCTCTTTATGTAGAAGGCACACACTGACAAGCGTTCTCCCAGATAGCTTCCTTTCAGTTTTTAAGGTGAGATACTTCTCAATAGAGCATATGCCCACTTTCCATCTTTAATGTACAAATCTAGCTTCTGTAGAAATGTCTTTCAACCTGCTGAATCAACACATAGATTCAACTCGTCTAGTTAAAGGAACTCATAACATAGCAGCTTCAAAACCACATTCTTCTGTGTTTTACAGGCAGTCTTACTGCTATTTCATATAAGTCGGGATTTTGCTGGAAATGTCAGTTTTGAGATTCGTCACAGAAAGAGATTTCAAACTGCTGCATACACACATCATTGTAACTCTGTAAATTTAATGCACACATTGGCAAGCATTCTGCAAGATAGCTTCCTTTTAGTTTTTAGGGTGAGTATTTCTCATTACAGTGTATGTCCACTTTCTGTCTGGAGTGTCCAAATGTAGTTTCTGAAAGAAATGTGTTTCTAACCTGCTGAATCGAAAAATAGATTCCACTCTCCTAGTAGAAAGAACACACACCATATCAGTTTCAAAGATACGTATCTTCTGTGTTTTACTGGCAGTCTCACTGCTATTTTGTATGAACGGGATTATTCTGGAAATATCAGTTTTGAGATTTTCCACAGAAAGAGTTTTCAAACTACTGCATACACGCATTAGTGTATCTCTGTATGTTGAATGCACACATTGACAAGCATTCTCCCAGATAGCTTCCTTTTAGTTTTTAAGGTGAGATATTTCTCATTACAGCAGATTCTCACTTTCACTCTGGAGTGTCCAAATCTAGTGGCTGTAAGAAATGTGTTTCTAATCTGAAGAATCCAAACATAGGTAACTCTCTTAGTTGAATGAAAACACAGAAGAGCAGTTTCAAATATATGTTTCTTCTGTGTTTTACAGGCAACACTATTCCTATTTCGTATAAGATTGGATTTTGCTGGAAATATCTCTTTTGAGATTCTCCACAGACAGCCTTTTCAAATTGCTAAGAAGACACGTCAGTTTAACTCTATAAGCTTAACGCACACACTGACAAGCCTTCTCAAAGATAACTTCGTTTTAGTTTTAAGGTGTGATAATTCTCATTACAGTATATACTCACTTTCACTCTGGAACGTCCAACTCTAGTGCCTGTGAGAGGTATGTTTCTAATCTGCTGAATCCAAACATAGGCTCAACTCTCTTAGTTGAATGAGCACAAAGCAGAGCAGTTTCAAAGATATGTTTCTTCTGTGTTTTACAGGCAGCCCTACTGGTATTTCGAGTGAGAGGGGATTTTGATATAAATACTTGATTTTAGACACTCCACAGAAAGCATTTTCAAATTGCTGGATACACACATCAGCTTAACTCTGGAAGTTGAATGCACACATTGACAAGCATTCTCCCAGATAGATTCATTTTAGTTTTTAAGGTCAGATATTTCTCGTTACAGCATGTTGTCAATTTCACTCTGGAATGTCCAAATCTAGCTAATGTAAAAATTGTGTTTCAAACCTGCCTAATCCAAACATAGACACAACTCTCTTAGTTGAACCAACACACAGCAGAGCAATTTCAAAAATATGTTTCTTCTGTGTTTTACAGGCATTCCTACCTCTTTTTCATAAAGGGTGTGATTTTGGTGGAAATATTTGTTTTAAGATTCTCCATAAAAGCGATATAAAACTGCTGCATACACACATCAGTATAACTCTGTAAGTTCAATGCAAACGTGGACAAACATTCTCCCAGATAGCTTCATTTTAATTTTTAAAGTGAGATATTTCTCACACAGCGTATACTCACTTTCACTCTGGAATGTCCAAATCTAGCTCCAATAAGAATAGTGATGCTATCCTGCCGAATAAAGGCATAGACTCAACTCTTTTAGCTGAACGGACACACAGGAGAGCACTATCAAATATATGTTTCTTCTATTTTTACAGGCAGTATTACTGCTATTTCATATAAGACAGGATTTCACTGGAAATATGTGTTTTGAGATACTCCACAGAAAGCGTTTTCAAAGTGCTGCATACACGCATCAGCTTAAATCTGTAAGTTCAATGCACACATTGAGAAGCCTTCTCTTGGATAGCTTCACTTTAGTTTTTAAGGTGAGATATTTCTCATTACAGCTTATACTCACTTTCACTCTGTAATGTCCAAATCTAGCAGCTGTAAGTAATGTGTTTCTTATCTGAAGAATCCAAACATAGATTCAGTTCTCTTAGTTGAACGAACACACTGCACAGCAGTATCAAAGATATTTTTCTTCTATGTTTTACAGGCAGTCTTACAGCTATTTCTTATAAAACGGGTTTTGCTGGACATATCTATTTGAGATTTTCCATAGAAAACCTTTCAAAACTGCTGTATACACAAAACAGTTTATCTCTATAAGAAGAATGCACACATTGACAAGCATTCCCCGAAATAGCTTCGTTTTAATTTTTTTGAAAAAGAAAGAAAAAAGAAGAAGAGAAAGAGAGAAAGAAGAAAAAAAAAGAGAACGAAAGAAAGGGAGAAAGAAGAAGAAAAAGAGGGAGACAGAAAGGGAATCCTGCTCTATTGCCCAGGCTAGAATGTAGTCCAAAAATGGGTATTGAAAAGCTCTTTTATACTAATAATTGTGTTATCCAACGGAGACAGGAATGAATAAGGGAGGAAAATAACAAACAAACAGCCAAACAATATTTCATTTAAACCTATGAAATGCTATGCAATTGCTGCGGAGTAATTTACTTCCAATTATGTGGTCACTTTTAGAATAGATGTGATTTGTTACTGAAAAAAAAATGTATGTTTTGTAGATTTGGAGTAGAGAGTTCTGTAAATGTTTATTAAGTTTACTTGCTCCAGGTCTGAGTTCAAGTCCCGGGTATCCTTGTTAACCTTCTGTCTCATGGATCTGTCCAATATTGATAATGTAGTGTTAAAGTCTCCCACAATTATTGTGTGGGAGTCCAAGTCTCTTGTAAGTCACCAAGAACTTGCCCTATGTATCTGGGTGCTCCTGTATTGAGTGTGCATACACTTTGAATCATTAGCTCTTCCCGTTACATTGATCCTCTACCATTATGCAATGTCCTTCTTGTCTCTTTTGGTCTCTGTTACTTTAAAGTCTATTTTATCAGAGACGAGAATTGCAACTCCTGCTTTTTTTCTCTCTCTCTCCATTTGGTTGGCAAATCTTCCTCCATCCCTTTGTTTTGAGTCTCTGTATATCCTTGCATGTGAGATGGATCTGGATGCAGCTTACTGATGGTTTTTTTGGAATCACTGACACTGGTTGTTTCTTTCTATATATAGTGCTTCTTTCAGAAGCTGTTGTAAAGCAGGCCTGCTAGTAATAAAAATCTCTGAATACTTGCTTGTTCGTAAAAAATTTTATTTTTTCTTCACTTATGAAACTTAGTTTGGCTGGATATGAAATTATGGGTTGAAATTTCTTTTCATTAAGGATGTTGAATATTGGTTCCCACTCTCTTTTGGCTTCTAGGATTTCTGCTGAGAGATCTGCTGTGAGTCTGATAGACTTCCCCTTGTGGGTAACCTCACCTTTCTCTCTGGCTTTCCTTAGTATTTTCTCCTTCATTTCAACCCTGGTTAATCTGACGATTTTGTGCCTTGAGGTTGCTCTTCTTGAGGAATATCTTTTGGTGTTCTCTGTATTTCCTGGAGTTGAATATTGGCCTACCTTGCTAGGTTGGGCAAGTTTTCCTGGATAATGTCCTGAAGAATATTTTCCAGCTTGGATTCATTCTCTTCATCTCATTCAGGTACACCTATCAAACGTAGATTAGGTCTTTTCACATAGTCCCATATTTTTTGCAGACTTTGCTCATTCCTTTTTACCCTTTTCTCTCTACTCTTGTCTTCTCATTTTATGTCGTTAAGTTGGTCTTCAACCTCTGAAATCCTTTCTTCTGCTTGATCAATTCGACAATTAAAACTTGTGCATACTTCGTGAAGTTCTCGTATTGTGTTTTTCATCTCCATTAATTCACTTATATTCCTCTCCAAATTGTCTCTTCTCATTAGCATTTTATAAAACCTTTTTTTAAGGTTCTTAGTTTCTTTGCATTGGGTTAGAACATGTTCTTTTAGCTCACAGAATTTTCTTATTATCCACCTTCTGAAGCCTGATTCTGTCAATTCCTCACATTCATTTTCCATCAGGCCTTGTTCTCTTGGTGATGAGGAACTGTAATCCTCTGTTGGAGGAGAGGTATTCTGATTTCAGGTGTTTTCAGCCTTGTTGCACTGGTTTCTTCCCATCTTTGTGGATTTATCCACCTGTCATCTGTGGAATTGCTGACTTTCAGATTAGGTCTCTGAGTGGATGTCCAGCTTGTTGATGATAAAGTTTTTTCTGTTTCTTAGTTTTCCATCAGTAGATGCCCCTCCCCCACAGAGCTGGACCTTCCTTGGTTCAGCTGTATTTGCTGTGAAACTCTCATTCCTCAGCAGTTTCAATTGCTGTTTTTTTTTTTTGTGGGGAGGACCAGCCTTCCCCTGAGGCGACCCACTACACCAGCTGAAACAGTGACATTGAGATTCGTAGCGCTTTCTGCCCAGGAATCTCCTGGTCTCGTTCTCCACTTCAGTCCCCTTTTAATTTTTAAGGTAAGATATTTCTCATTACAGAATATTCTGAATTTCACTCTGGAATGTCCAGCTCCAGCACCTCTAAGGAATGTGTTTCTAACTTGAGGAATCCAAACATAGGCTCCACTCTTTTAGTTGAAATAACACACAGGAGAGCAGTATCAAAGATATGTTTCTTCTGTGTTTTACAGGCAACCCTACTGGTATTTCATGTTAGACAGGATTTTACTAGAAATATTGTTTTGGAGATACTCCACAGAAAGCGTTTCCAACTACTGAATGCACACAGCAGTTTACCTCTGTAAGTTGAATGCACACATTGGTAAGCATTCTCCCAGATAGCTTCATTTTAGTTTTTATGGGGAGATATTTCTTATTACAGCATATTATCTATTTCACTCTGGAGTGTCCAAATCTAGCTCCAGTAAGAAACGTGTCTCCAACCTGATTAATCCAAACATAGACTCAACTCTCTTAGCTGAACGAACACACACTCGAGCAGACTCAAATGTATGTTACTTCTGTGTTTTACAGGCTGTGTTACCGCTATTTTGTATAAGACGGGATCTTGCTGGAAATAACTGTTTTGAAATACTCCACAGAAAGCCTTTACAAGTAGCTGCATACACATGTCAGTTTAACTCTGTAAGTCGAATGCAAAAATTGACAAGCAATCTCCCAGATAACTTCGTTTCAGATTTTAAGGTGAGATATTTCTCATTACAGCATATACTCACTTTCACTCTGGAATGTCCAAATCTAGTTGCTGTAAGAAAGGTGTATCTAACCTGCCGAATCCAAACATAGGCAGCCACAACCCTCTTAGTTGAATGAACATGCAATAGAGCAATTTCAAATATGTTTCTTTCTTGTTTTACGGGAAGCACAACTGCTATTTCATATAAGTCAGAGTTTTGCTGGAAATATCTGTTTTGAGATTCTCCACATATATTATTTTCAATCAGCTGCATACACATCTCAGTTTAGCTGTAATGTTGAATGCACACATTGATGAGAATTCTCACATATAGTTTTGTTTTTGTTCTTAAGATGTCATAGTTCTCATTACAGCATATACTCACATTCACACTGGAATCTCCATATCAATCTCCTGTAAGAAATATGTTTCTAACCTGCTGAATCCAACATAGACTAACTCTCTTTGTTTTATGAACACACAGCAGAGCAGCCTCAAAGATATGTGTCTTCTGTGTTTTACATGCAGTACTACTGC
>PVKV010035906.1:0-16168 GCA_004027835.1 Alouatta palliata
TTGTGTGTGTGTGTGTGGAGAGAGATAGATTGAGATTGACTGATTTTAAGGAATTGGCTCACATGGTTATGGTGACTGGCAAGTTCAATCTGCAGGGCAGGCCAGCAGGCTGGAAACCCAAGGAGGTTGCAGCTCAGGTTCCAAGGCAGAAGTCTGGAGACAGAATTCCTTTTTTTTCAGTGACCTGAGTCCTTTTGTTTTCTTAAGGCCTTCAACTGATTGGATGAGGCCCACTCACATTATGGAGAGCCATCTGCTTCCCTCAGTCTACTGATTTAAATGTTAATCATATAAAAAATATCTTCATATAGACTGGTACTTGACCAAACATCCAGGCACTGTAGCCTAACCCAGGTGATAGACCTATGTATGTGTATATAGATATAGATATATAGATACACACACATTTTATATATGTATATAATATATACATAATATTATATATATAATATATACATAATATATTATATATATAATATATATTATATATATACATAATATATATATAATATATACATAATATAATATTGTATATATTTATATATATATATATATATATATATAGACACACACACAAAATGAACCATCACAGTGTGGGACCAGATAGTCCACATTCTCTCTATTAATGGGGAGGTGGGGTGATCTGCGAAGGGGAAGGACATCAAGGTGACTGGAAGGCCGAGGGGAGTGGGGACCCTGAGCTGGTAATGGTTAAGTCCATGGACAAGGCTGCTGGACCGTATGGGGGCTCAGCTGAGGATGGAGGAGTGTGTGAATACATGCTCATGCATGTATTCACATTTATTTGTTCATACAAATAAAAACCTAATGACAGCCGAGGGCCTACTGAAGTGGCACAGGTGACACTCTGCCACAGGGCAGGAGATGAGATAAAGAAGAGGCTTGGTACAGATAGGTGTGTGTGTGGTGTCAGGTACATGAGGGCACCCAGCAATCTTTCCTTCCCTTCCCCTCCTCTGCCCTTGGCATCCTAGGGGGGCAGTTTTTCTTCTCATTACTTCTAACTTATATGAGTTGGTATTCAAGAAGGGCCTGTAACATGGCTCCTTCTTGTCCACTGTCCTTGAAAACACGCTGAGTCTCTATTTCTTCTGCCTCTGGTCTGCTGGCAAGCCCAGAGCGCCAGCTGTCAAGAGCCTGCCCTCCATTGAAGAATCTGAATGCATACATATGAAATGGTACACAAGCCATACCAGAGGGCCCCCCTAAGTGGTGAAATATCTGATGAGTGGGAGGAGGAGGAAGGACCTGAGAGACACAGCTGGGTTGGGCCGCAAGAGGACAGGGAATCAGGCAGCCTGGGTTCTGGTCCCGACTCTTCCCTTTATCACTGATGTGACTTGCACAGAGTCCCTGCCTTTCAGACCTTACCACGTTATCTTAGGATCTAACATGTTCGTGAATATTGGAAGTGTTTTGGAAAGTATAAAACATGACCATAATGACAGGTACTATTTGGAAATGCTTACTACATGCATGGAACAAAGAAAAAGAGAATTTACAGTGTACTGATAAAGTGGGGCAGGGATGAGATTTTTACACATTATCCTAGCAGGAAGAACTTGACTAATACCTGCCATATTCAGAGCCTGTGGTCGGCACTTTCTTTGCAGTTTCTTATTTAAACCTGATGATAATCCCACAATCCTGATGAGAACTCTTGATTCAGACCAATCAAATAACTTGCCTAAGGGCAAAAACGAAGTGATCTAGCTGAAATTGGAGTTTGTGAGAGCCAAGCTCATGGCTTCTTTACCACATGGCGCTACCTCTTGGGGTATTTGCGAGATACTTTTATTATTACCACTGGGATCAGGCTGAGCCCTCTTTTGCCACCTGGTTGCTCCTAGAGCCTCCTCTGGCAGGCTGCATCCTGCAGTGGCTGATTGGGAAGCCTTCCCTGAAAAGGCGTCTCTCAGTTTGACTAAGGACCTGGGCACCTACGACCTTCTTAAAAGTGTTAATAACATTTAATAAACGTGGCAGAGAAAGGTCAGCATCCCAGTGTTGTGCCAACAGGAGATAAACCCGCCCAGAAACATCTGCTGTCTGTTGTTGTTGTGCAGACGCGGCTGCAATGTCCTCTGATTTGCTCATGAATTAAGTGGAGGGAGGCAGTAAAACTGACTGCGTGCTCACATCTCTACTGCACCTCTGGGACCTCGTGGGCCAGAGTGCCAGGTGGGGAGAGCTACCAGCCCCAGGAGCCAGAGGAAGGGCTGTGTCTGCCCTCGCTCAGAGGGAAGCTGAGTTCCAGGGATTCTTTTCACCTAATGAGTGTTGGAGAGAAGGAGTTGGAGTTCCCCATCTTTTTTGCGGGACCTCATCGGGAATCTCTGATTAGTAACCTTTGTAGAAGGGACAACCTCCATGTCTACTGCAGTCTTTGTCCTGAAGGCAGGAGATCACTGGATGCTCTTGGAGGGGCATTAGACTGTCGTAACAATGTATTGTTTTGTAACAAGTTATCCCAAGACTTAGCAGCTTAAAACAAGAACCATTTGTTGTGGCACACAGTTTCTGAGGGTCAGGAATGTGGGAGCTGCTTAGCGGGTGTTTCTGGCTCAGGTTACTCTCATGCTGTGGGCTGAGGCTACAGCCATCCCAAGGCTCAATTGGGGCTGGAAAGTCCATTCCCAAACTCCCTCCAGGTGCTGTTGTCAGGCCGCTCGGTTCCTTGGTGCCTGTTGGCTGGAGGCCTTAGCACCTGCCCATGTGGATCACTCCACGGGCCTCTTCACAGCAGGGCAGCCGGCTTTCCCTGGAGCAAGAGACAAGAGAGAGAAAAGGTTCCAGGCATGGAAGTGGCAGTCTCAGAAGCAGCATCCCATGACTTCTGCCATGTGCTATTGGGCAGATCAACCCTTATCCATGTGCAGGGAGCTACAAGAGGGGTGTGAACACCAGGAGGCAGAGGTCATCGGGCATCACGGGGGCTGGCTATGACAAACGCCTGGCAGGAACCTGTGCTGCTTGTCATGTAGGGAACTAGAAACGTCACCCATGGGTCTTCCCTCCCATTCTAAAAACACTGATGCAGATTTCTTCAGCAGTCCCTTTGAGATAAAGTCCAGGTCCCTTTCAATGGCTTGTGGCCCCCCACTACCTCTAACACATTTTCTGCACCTTCCTCTAGTCACTCCCAATCCCAGGTACACAAACAGTTTGGTGTCATTTCTCTGTGGCCATGGACCTGCAGTTTCCCTTCTCTAACCAGTAGATTTCTGTCCTACAACTTGGTTTAGCCATCTCCTCATTTGAGAAACCTTGCCAGTCAACTTCCCAGAAGGATGGGGGCTCTCCCAGTGCCCCATAGTCACTTTGTACGTCTGTTCCAGTCCCCATCCATGTCTCACTTGGGAAATATTGAGTGAATGCCCACTGTGTGCCAGGCACGGGGCTGGGGCTGGGGGCACAGCAGTAGACAAAGCAGACACAATCCTGCACCTGCTGTGGTGGGGGCTGACAGACAGACAAAAAAGCCAGGAAACGTGGAATGTGTTGGGTATTGATATGTACTATGGACAAAAGGACAAAACAGGGCTGGGCATGGTGGCTCATGCCTGGAATCCCAGCACTTTCGGAGGCCAGAGCAGGCCGGGCCGATCACTTGAAGTCAGAAGTTCGAGACCAGCCTGGCCAACATGGCAAAACCCCGTCTCTACTAAAATACAAAAATTACCCGGGCGTGGTGGCACACATCTGTAATCCCAGCTACTTGGAGGCTGAGGCAGGAGAATTGCTTGAACCTGGGAGGCTGAGGTTGCAGTGTGCCAAGATCACACCACTGCACTCTAGCCTGGGCAACAGAGCCCAACTCTGTCTCAAAAAAAAAAAAAAAAAGTTTGAAATAAAGTAAAGCAGGTTAAGGATGAGGTGGGGGTGCTGTTTCCTATCCTGTACTCAGGGAAGGCCTTGCTGCTCAGCGGATAAGGACCGGAGACCAGTAGTAAGTGAGGCATTGAACTGGGAAATATCTGGGAACATCATTCAGTACCTATCATGTTATAGTTATTTGCTTTTGTTTCCACACAAGTCTGTAAGTTCCTCGAAGGCAGGGACCATGAATACATCAATTATATCAATTTTATGTCAATTTCATATCCCCACTGCTTAGCATGGTAGAGGCCTGATGAGTGAGGAATGTGCTTTTGATGTGCAGGAGTTGAAAAGTGTCTTTGAGAGACAGGATCAGGACCACAGCAAACTTCCAGAGGCACTAGGATGCTGACTGGGGGAGAAACACGAGAGCAGATAAATGTGTTTTGTGGATTAAAGACTCATTCCATTTATATCCCTATGCCTTATAGACAGGGTGAGATGAAAATAAATTTAAATAAAGACTTTAGTGTATATTTAATGATATGATTATTAGGCTGCATTTGGCAATGCATCACCTGACATAAAGTTTTAAAATTGGCTTTTTCAAACACTGAATTACCCTTTGGGTCTGCCAGTGCTGATGATAAATAAAGCAAAAGCTGACCTCATTACCATCAGATTCACGGAGTGGACTAACATTTGGTAGATTAACCAGTTCTGGATGCTGAGAAACGAAGGCCACCAAATGACAGATTCTGATGGAGAATCAGGAGCTGGAGTCGCATTAGCAGCCAGGTTCATTACACAGAGGTCGATGAGCCCTTGCTTCAAATCAATGGGGCCTCAGCCCTTCCTGCATTCTTAGAATAGGGCAGCCTGTGGATGCCTTTGTTTGGCTCAGGCAGCTCTGAAGTGCCAGACAATATGGAGGCGAGGTGGGAGAAAGAACTGACTCAGAACTGGTGTGAGGTGCCTTTGTGAGTCCACAGGGTGCAGAACTTCTCAGACTCATGGCGGGCTGCACATCTCAGGCCCCTTGCTCTTCAGCCGCCTGCTCGGAGAGCACTTTGACTGCTCTCCTGTTGGCTGGGGAAGTGAGTGCCAGTTAGTGGGACAGGTGCACCAGAACCTCAGCTACAGGTTCATTCCTTCATGAGTGAGGGAGCAGGACCGCGAGAAAGATGTGATTGACTGGGCAGGATTTCCTGTCCTCTGAGAAGTCTCATGGAGGTGTGAGTCCTATGACAGAAGGAGGGGGTGTGGGGAGACCAACCATTCTTGGACAAGGTAGTACCCAGGCCTGTATGAACCAGGGCAAAGGAAGGTGAAGGGAGAAGCCTCCAGATCATGTCTCTCCTTACCCTGAGAAGCCAAGCAGAGTGAGCTGGTCAGGAGCTGGGGGAAGGACAGCTGGTGGGTAGGTCCCTTCAGAGGGAAGGGCAAGTACCCTGGCTGGAGGCATGGTGGAAGAAGAAAGCAAATTGGGCAAGTAATCAGTTGACTACTAGGCAGGGGCAAGAAGGCCTGGGTGGCACATGTTGGCAACCAGACCATTCTGGAACAAGGGGGCAGCTACATTTCCCAGCAAGAAGTCACAGAGACCTGGATTCAAAGTCATGGTGAAATTTGTCAGGTGATTTAAGGACTCTTTTTTCTTTATCGACATCTCCAACATAATAATAAGAATAGTAATAAGAATAATAATGCCCACCATATAAGGCAGAAAATGTTGGTTTTCCCTCTACACCTAAG
Source organism: Alouatta palliata (assembly GCA_004027835.1). Classification (NCBI taxonomy): domain Eukaryota; kingdom Metazoa; phylum Chordata; class Mammalia; order Primates; family Atelidae; genus Alouatta; species Alouatta palliata. The sequence goes on from PVKV010035906.1 coordinate 5,596, forward strand.
TCATGAGGCTGCAGTCTTCCTCAAATCAAATCATTACTTCTCAGTCTCTCTCCTTGCCTGTTTCCTTTCTCTTAGCTAGTCAGGCAGTATTTCTACATCACTCAGCACATGAAAGGGGATTTACTTTATAGAACACTCCGCAAGCATTGTGATATCCTAGACAGAGCATTGATAGAGCAGGAGAGCTGATTTTTAGTTTTAATTCCTCAGCATGTCTGCTGTGTGTCCTTGACTTGGCTTAATTTTTCTGGACTCCTGCATACTCATCTGTGAAATGGGAATGGTACTATCTTACTGTAATCTCCTGGATTATCACGAGATTCAAATGAGACACATGTGAACGTGCTTTGTAAACTATAAAATAGGACTTTTGGCATTTTAAAATTATTTTTAATTTTGGCAAAATACACATAAAACCTACTCTTTTAACCATTTTTTAGTGTGCAGTTCAGTAGCGTTAACTCCATTCACATTGCTGTGCAACTGTCATCACCATCTGTCTCCAGAGCTCTTTTTGTCTTGCAAAACTGAAATTCTGTGTTTATTAAACAATAACTCTCCCTTCCCTTCTCCTCCCAGCCCCTGGCAAACAACCTTGATGCCTCACGTAGTGAAATCGTAGTGTTTGTCTTTTTGTGTCTGGCTTATTTCACTTAGCATAATGTTTTCAAAGTTTATCTTTGTAGCTTGTGTCAGAATTTCCTTCCTTTGTAAGGCTGTATGTACGTATGTATTTTGTTTATCCATTCATTTGTGGCTGGACACGTGGTTTGCTTTCACCTTTTGGCTATTGTGAATAAGGTTGCTATGATCATGCGTATACAAGTATCAGTTTCAGTCCCCGCTTTCAATTCTTTTGGATATATACCCAAAAGCGGTATTGCTGAATCATATGGTAATTCTAGTACTATTTTTTTTGAATATCTATTCTTATAGTAGCTGCACCATTTTACATTCCCACCAGCAAAGCACAAGGTTTCCAATTTCTCCACTTCTTTCACCAACACTTCTTATTTCCTTCCCTCCCTCCCTCCCTCTCTTTTCTTTCTTCCTTTATTTCTTCCTTTCTTCACTTCTTTTCTTCTTTCTTTTGTCTGTTTCTGTTTCTTGGCTTTCTGTTTTTGTGTTTGTTTTTTAGTAGTAGTTATAATTTGTGTGAGGTGAGAAGAAGATACAATATTAGTCATTTATACAAGTAATGATTTATTGATTTAATTATATTGTGGGACTGAAACAAAAACTATGGGCATGCGTTCTGGCAATTTGTGGGGTTTTAAAAATTTTTTTGTGTTTTTTTATTTTTTTATTTTTTAGAGATAAAGTCTCACCCTGTCACCCAGGCTGGACTGCAGTGGTACAACCTTGGCTCACTGTAACCTCAACTTCCTGGGCTCAAGCCATCCTCCCACCTTAGCCTCCTGAGTTGCTGGGACCACAGGCTTGTGCCAATACCCAGCTAATTTTGCATTTTCTGCAGAGACAGCGGTCTCGCTATGTTGCCCATGCTGTTCTTGAACTTTGGAGCTCAAGCAATCCTCCACCTTGGCCTCACAAAGTGCCAGGATTGCAGGCATGAGCCACCACACCCTACCCCGTCTGCGTCTTCACAAGCCCTCTAAGTGACTCTGATGGACGCTTAAGTTGGTGCAGAGGGATACAAGCAGATGAAGCTGGGGGTGAGTGGGGGCGGTCTTTGGAAGCCTAGAATCAGGTTAGGGGCTTTGGGCTAAGTTTAGAACCCTCCAGTGACTGTTCATCACACCTGTAATAAGACTCAGACTCTCACCATGGCCACGTGACAACCTGTGTGTCCCTGCTCCCTGCACCACCCTCCATCATTCTCTCATGTTTCCTTATTTTCTTTGTCTTTGTAGCACTTTTTTGCTACCTGAAATTATCCTGCATCTATTTCTTTACATGTGTCCTGTCTGCTTCCACAGCTAGAGCATAAGGTCCTCAAGTCTGGGTCTCTGTCCTGTCCACCAGTCTATTTCCACTATTTCCAGTGCATGAAACCGAGCCCAGCACCTAGTAGGCAGGTAGACTTTTTTATTCAGTGGACCCTGGAATTCTCTGAAGTGGTTCTGAATAGTGAAGCAGCCCCCTCAAAGGGTGACTTCTGCGGGGACAAAGGGTGCCTTCTGTGGGGATTCCTCCTGTGACTGTAGGGGGTGGGTGCTAGAGCAGGAGAGCTCTGACATAAGGGAAAGTGAAGGCCCCAAGAGTTGAGTTGTGATGTGGAAAGGGTCCACACCAGCGGTTCTAAGTTGGGGCAGTTTCTCCCCCTCCTCCCCCGGTAGACATTTGGCAGTATCTGGAGGCATTTTTAGTTGTCACAACTGGGGAGGGTGCTACTGGCATCTACTGTGTCCTCACAAGGCAGGAGGGCAAGTTTCTGCCTTCTGAAGAATGCATGAGGCCTCTTTTATAAGGGCCTTAATCCCACTCATGAGGCTGGAGCCCTCATGGCCTAATCACCTGTTAAAATCCCCACTGCTTAATACCATCACATGGGTGACGCCTGAAATTTGAAAAGAGACATTCAAACCATTGCCGTAGCAATGCTGGTAAACGCCCTGCAATGTACAGAGCAGCCCCCACCACAAAGAATTACCCAGCCAGTAGTGCTGAATATTTCTAAGTCAGCAGACTACGATCGTGTCCCTCTCTGTGCCTGTGGTTGTGACTTTAAATCTCTTTGGCAACAGAGTGGGAAGACCCCAAGAACGGGAGTTCCTCTGAGAATGTGCAGACGTCCAGCTCCATTTCTGTGTTTCTGTTTCCTGCTTGGCGCTGCCTCCGGCTCTGTCTTGCTAATCGTGTATTTCTGTTCTCCCCCCTTCCTTCCCTTCCTCCTCTTCTTTCCTGCCTTCCTCTCTCTTTCCTTCTCACCTCCCCTATTTCCTTCCTTCTTGTCTTTTTCCTCTTCTTCCTTTCTCCCTCTGCTCCCTCTCCCTTTGTCTCTCATTTAACAGCCCATTATGAAGATTTGAAGTTTAGTAGGTTTATGGTCTCGGCCCTTAATTTTTAGAGTGGGTAATTGAGTGGGCTCTACTAAATGAAATTTACTGTCTCTTTCCTTCCATGGCATATGGCGTCGGAATGGGACTGCTTTTTATCCCCTGTGGTGAATGATATTTCTTTCCCCTCGTCCCTCTATGCATTTTGAATATTCTGACAACAGCCACTAAGCATCTTTTTCAGGCAACAGCTCTTGAGGAAATTCATCCAGACAGTGTGAGTTTACCCAGAAAAGAAGACCAAGGCAGGTTAGTTTCAAGGAAACAGGCAGGTTAATGTTCATGAAAAATGCAATGCATAATATGGGTTTTTGAGGGAAGACAGACCTGAGTGGTGTTTGTTTTGCAAAGTGCTTTAAAGTATGTTTGAGACTTCTGCAGATGACTAAGGAGGCAGTGTGTCAGGAAGGTCCAAGCCTCAGGGAGGCTGAGGGGACGGGGAGCAAGACAGGGTCCACACCTACATCCTAGATGTGGCTTCCACCAGGACTTACCCTATTATCCCAGCACATGGAACAGTGACCTGATATTAGTACATATCTCTTCCCTTTCACCTTAGGAAAAGGGCAAGAGACAAACGATAAGAGATTATTGAACATTATTTGAAGGAATGATCACAGGAATATTCTGCTCTTGCCCCAGCGTAGGGCCCTAGCTTGGACTCTAAGCCCCCATGTCCTCCTGGATAAATACTCCCTGCCCTGTTCTGGCTCCTTCGCTGGGGGATGAAGACAGTGAATAAAAAGATCCATTACTTGTGCTTTGAACTCCTGGGAAAAGAGACAGATAACCCCAAGGTGGAAGCAATCAAAATAATGTCCCTCCGGATTTTTCTACCCATATTCTTGCAGAGAACTCAAAGCCATTCTAATCTGTCATTTTCTCCTGCTTGCGCTTTTCCTTGGGGTGGTCAGACCTCCAGCTCCCTTGGTACTTGCCAGTTCTGATCGGATGCCGTAGGGTCCTGTGTTGTAGACTCTAGTGGGCATGACAGTCATTTATTCACAGCTTTGGCCAAAACATAGAGATAAGACCCTCAGCGGTGCTATGGCTTAGGGTCTCCCTGTCTAGAATCAGAGAGGTGACATGATATAATGGTGATGTAACATGATGGAGATTGACAGGTGGGTCAGAAGACAGCATAGAGTGATGATGGCCTAGGGGTGAGTGGACTCTTGCGATGGCACCTTCCAGCTCTAGTTTCAGAGTCTGCCAGGCAACTAGCTTGCGATCTCCACCTTCCCTCCCCACCCCCACCATCTCCCCAGTTCATCAGTGAGTCTTTGAGAGCAGGGACCAGAACTGCTTCGTGTCTTCATGTCTTGTGTTCTCAACTGCATCTACCCTACTCGTGCCTGGCATAAAGTCAGTGCTCAGTAAATGCAAGTCAAGTTGAATTATCCCAGACAATGAAGCTAATCTGGGCTCAGTCTCCCCTGGAGTTAACAGGCAGACCTTGCCTGGCATCTTTGTCTGTACTGGACCCATTAAGGCTCCCAGCAGCCTCCATCACTCCTGTTCCTTCTGCCTTCATTCCTGCTCTGTCCCATAAGTCGTCCAGAAGGCTGTCACCAGCAGCCATTAGACAAGACAAATGGGCAACTCCAGCCCTCTGTTCCTCTCCTCCAGCTTGGCTGTGTGTGCACTGAGCTGTGAGACTGGACGTCCTGGGCACTGAACTGCCACAGTTGTGCATCTGGGCTGGCCAGAGCTGGCCAGTGGAGCTTGCCCAGATGTAGCTGGGGGCTCCCCATGACTGCTTTCAAAAGAGAACACATGGGGACCATCTTCCTACCTGAAAACCTTTAGGGAGGTGAGCTGGTCCACAGAGAGCAAGGAACTGTTTAAGGAGGCTACTGGGAATATCAATCAGGTATCCAGAGACCTTACAAAGTGGCCATATATATAGGGCACTAAATGCAGATATAATTGCTGGTAATGCCAGGGACTTTATTCATACATTTTGTTCCAGGGATCGTGTTCTTTAGCTAATTGTAGGAATATGAAAGACAAAGGGATAGACCAAAAGGTGAACCCTGTGAAAGTCCAACAGTTAGCTCATATCAGGGTCAAATGCTTAACGTGCCTGACATTTGCCTGGCTCTGTGCTGAGTCATATGGGGAATACGGGATAAGAGGAGATTCTGGCAGGCTCACGTCTGTAATCCCAGGACTTTGGGAGGCTGAGGCAGGCTGATCACCTGAGGTCAGGAGTTTGAGACTAGCCTGACCAACATGGAGAGACCCCATCCCTACTAAAAATACAAAATTAGCCAGGTATGGTGGTGCATGCCTATAATCCCAGCTACTCGGGAGGCTGAGGCAGGAGAATCATTTGAACCCTGGAGGCGGACGTTGCAGTGAGCCAAGATCTCGCCATTGCATTCCAGCCTGGGCGACAAGAATGAAACTCTGTCTCAGAACAAAAGAGGAGACTTGGCTCCTACACTTGGGGTGTTCCCGGTTTAGACAGCAGTCCCATGGCACAGGGAAATGCTTCTCTGCAGCACCTGGGCAGCTCGGTTCTGCGCACGCCTCCGCTCCCATCCTCCCGGCTGCTCTGCACCCATCTCCAGCTCACCTGCCCTCTAGGCCCTTTTGGCACACACAGAGCCCCCACTCAGCGGGGAGGCCAAGCCCATCACACTTCACTTGCCCTGTCAGAGTACGTCCTTCCAACCCACCTCCAGAGCAACTGCTTACTCAAGAGTGGCAGCTGCATTTCCCTCGTTCCCCACTACAGCCTTCAAACATGTCCCCCATTCTTGCCTGGTCCACATCCTCCCCGGCCTTGTGCCTGCCATTCTCATGTAGGGCTCTAGCCTTTCTCTCACCGCTGCCTTGCTCTGGCCCATCATCCTCAGTGCCTGTGGGGCCATCCTGCTAGTGCCATTGTCTTGGGGATCCTCGCTGCCTCCCTTCTAGTGGCCTTCTCTCCCACTCCGCATCACCATCACAGCTGCACTCCGAGTCATGGCAGCCCTTGATCCTCTGCTTCTCAAACCGTACATGTCCAAATCCCACTGTCTGGAAACAGCATCTTACCCAATCTCACCATTGCATTCCTCTGCTCCCGCTCTTCTGTGTATCCCGGTATCCACATATTCCACACATTTGCAGCCTTTCCTTTCTGCTGGGGCTAACCCATTGGACAGCTTTTTCTGGGTGTGACTCCCTTTCCTGTCCAGTGGAAAAGGCCCAGCTCATCACCCCTGCCAGGTCCCAACAGCACCTTCACTCATTAGTCCCCAGTCCTGCCCACCCACCTGATCACCTCCTACTCTTAGTTGTGACATCTGCCTGCCTTGCTTCTGCCTGTGCCCTGAGGCTGCTTTCAGAAACACACCAATATCTCTTCATTTCAACTGGGTCCAAACAGAAATGCATTTACATATCAGAGCAGCTATTCCAAGCCCTCCCCTGAAGCCACCTTCCCTATCTTTGTCAGTCTTGCTAGTGGAAGATAAAGATGAGACCTTTCCTCTTTTCAGAGAAAATAGAAGCCATCCAGTTCTCAACATCCCCCGCCCACAGCAAATATGTATTTACAGCTGTATCTGTCAGCATCGGTTAGACCTGCACTACCCAGTGCCGTAGCCATTAGGATTGAGCCCCTGGAACCTGGCTCATCTGGATGGAGATGTGCTCTAAATATGAAATGGATGCTGGATTTTGAAGTTCTGGTATAAAACAAGAATACAAAATACATCAATGATTATTATATTGACTAAATGTTAAAATCATAGTATTTGGCTGGGTGCAGTGGCTCACGCCTGTCATCCCAGAACTTTGGGAGGCCGAGGCAGGAGGATTGCTTGAGGCCAGGAGTTCAAAACAAACCTGGGCAACATAGTAGGACACTTTTTATTAAAAAAAGAATACAAAAATTAGCCAGGTGTGGTGGTGTTCGCTTGTGGTCCCAGCCACTCAGGGCTGAGACAGGAGGTTTGCTTGCCTGGGCGGTCAAGGCTGCAGTGAGCTGAGATCACACCACTGCACCCCAGCCTGGGCAGCAGAGTGAGACCCTGTCTCCAAAAAACAAAAACAGAAACAAAACATAGTGTTTGTAAAATTTGGTTAAGAAAAATATTAAAATTAATTTTGTGATTTCACCTATTTCTTTTGACTTTCTTTTCTTTTATTTTTTGAGACACAGTCTGGCTGTGTTTCCCAGGCTGGAGTGTAATAGTAAGATCTCAGCTCACTGCAGCCTCCAACTCCTGGGTTCAAGTGATTCTCCTGCCTCAGCCTCCCAAGTAGCTGTGATTATAGGCTTGCTCTACCACACCCTGCTGATTTTTGTATTTTTAATGGTGACGGGGTTTTATGATGTTGGCCAGGCTGGTTTTGAACTCCTGGCCTAGCACAGTCCACCTGCCTCAGCCTCCCAAAGTGCTGGGATTACAGGCGTGAGCCACCTCACCCAGCCTCTTTTGATGTTTTTAAATGTGGCTGCTGGAAAATTTAAAATGACACCTGTGCCTTGCATTATATTTCTATGGCGCAGCTCTGAGTGGGAATATAGACTGAGCCACGGTAACAGAGGGACCTGAAAATGCGGTAGCTCCAAGATCAAAGTGTTCTTCTCTCACACATAAACCTGGAGGTAAATAGTAGTGGTCCAAGGAGAGAAGGTGGCAGGCGGCATTGCCATCAGCAGCATGTGGTCTCTGTATGTTCTTGTTGTCATTACCAGCCAGCAAAAAAGCCCGGGAACACCCAGGGCAAGGAGATAACCTGGATGTTCTGGTCACTTTACTTCCATTTGCTAGTTCAGGTTTAGCCATGACCTCCTGAGCTCAGGGAGGCTGGTCAGTGTGGTCCGAGCTGGGTGGCCATGTGTCTGTTTCAGATATAGGGTATCGTATGATTAAAAGGAAAAAAAGGAGAAGGCATCCGTGGAGGGGGTGCTGTCCCTTCTCTCACCCCAGATGAGGCTGCACCCGTGCTCCAGCTTCCCTCCATCTGCCCTTTTGCAGGGCTTGTTTCAGAAAGCGCTCCTTTCTTCTGACTTTCTCTTTCCTGTCCCACTGGCTCTTCTTTGGAGCCCTTCTCATCTTAATTTAAACACCCTTCCTTGGAGAGTGTGCTTTCCCCCACAGATTGTCCTAATTACGCCCCCTCCCTTCCTAGACTGGCTGCTTGACTCTCTCCATTCAATTCTCAGCCGCTTCTCCACCCGCTACCATCTACATGCTGCCTAATCTCTCCTGTGGAAGGGCTCCTGCTAAAGTCCACAGTGACCACCTAGTTGCCCAGCCTTGTGGAGAATGCTCTGTCCTTGTTTCATCTCACTGCTGTTCTCCTTAGATCCTCTGGTCTAACCATTGCTTCTCAGTCTCTTTCCCTACAATCTCCCAAATATTGAGTCCCCAGGGTTTCAGACTGGTTCTTCCTCTCCTGTTACTTACCACCTTACGCTAGACCTAAGTTATCATTATCACCCTGAACCTGGGGACTCCCAGGTCTCTGTGTCTCCAGTCTGGATAACTATCTGGAGAGCCAGATGAGTAACTTTTTCTGTTACTAACTGCGCCCCAAACTTAATGAATACTATACCAAAATCATCATCTTTACCCTTTTCGAAAAACAAAACAGAACAGTCTTCCTCTCTTTCCCCCTGGATTCTTTATCTTGGTCACTGATATCACCATCCAAATTGTCAGTGAAGCCAAGAGCCCTCTTACCTCCCCCCGACCCCCATTGATTTTGACGCTACTGGATTTATCTCATTAGAATCTGCCTCTTCTCTTTGATCGTCTTTCCCTGTCCCTCAATACCTGTCTCATTTCTGTTTCCTGGACTATTAGAATAACTCTCAAGCTGATCTTCCCAGCTCATATTTCTGTTCTCACTCCAGTATATCTATGGGAGTGATTACCCTAAAATGCAAATATTATAATGTCATCGCCTGTTGGAAGCCCTCCTGTTGTCCCTAGGCACCTTTAGGACCATCAGGGTACCATTCCAGTTCCCCAGCGAGACACACAGGTTCTTTATGCCCCGGCTCTTGTCCTCCCATATGCCTCCCCTGCTGGGTGCTCAGGCCTCTCCTGCCGGCTGGGCCAGTCACCCAGGGCTTCCTCATGCCTTTGGGGCCTTCACACACTGGAACACACTTTGCTTTCTTGCTTCCCTGGGAAACTCACTTCCCTCCTTCAAGACTGACTCTTGTGTAGAACCTGGCGGGTAGTAGTCACTTGACACATGTGCGTTAGATAAATGCATGAAGTCTTCCCTAAAACTTGCCCCACCACCTAGAGTTTGGTTTCCCTTTATCTGTGCTTCCTTAGAATTTTGTGATTCTCTCTATGGAACTACTTCATTGCACAGTTAAGTCTGGCTCTGTCCTCTGGCCCCAGGATGCATTCCAGAGCCAATGACCCCATCTTAGTCTCCTGTAATTTGCCAGCACATGAACACCTGGTTCATGGTGGGAGCATGGCAGGATTTTATCACATCAGTTACCATACCAGGTGGTGGCTATTTGCTTATATGACCATGTCCTCCTCTGATCAGTTTGAAAGCAGAAACACATCTTATCGTTCTCTGCACACATAGTGCCTTGCTTAAGATAGGTTTTTAATAGGTATTTGATGAAATAATAAGGAAATGAATGATTGAATGAGTGACTGCATTACCCATGTCAATTAGAAAGCACAAGATTAAGTACTAAATGAATGGTGCACACAATACATGCTGCGGAGGATTTGAGGAGGGTGAAAGTGTGGGCTGGAGCAGCTCAGTGCTTACCCGGGGCACAGTGGGAATGGGGTATGAGAATGAGGGTTATTAGGTGGGATTTTGACATGGGTTTTAAAGCTGTGAACTTTTCAGGAAGAGACCACTTGGACAAAAAAACAGGCCAAAGCAGCATGCTGTATTCAGTGTTCAGCAAGGACGATCTAGATGTAGCTAAGCTGTCATAGAATTCAGTAGAAGGTGAGTCTGCAAAGGCATGTTGGGGCCAGACTGTAGAGGGCCTGAGGGCCAGGCAGGTGCATCTGCAGTGGAGAGTAGCTAGGTTGCTGCAAGAGAGACTGGAGGCAGGAGACAGGGGAGATATATTGCAAAAGAAAGCAAGGAGTGGCGGCAGTGGGAACAGAAGAGGGGCAGTGGGTGGGAGGCAGATCCTTCTGCAGTCTATAGTGGGTAGGCAGATGGAGAGGCTGTGGGGACAGGAAGAGTGCAAGGCAGCTCTGCCAGGGATTCGCATGAGACCAACTGGTGCCATGAGGTGGAATTGGAAAGCCAGAAAGAGCCCCCAATTCTATAAAAATTATGCAGCCATCAAAAACGATGAGTTTGCATCCTTTGTAGGGACATGGATGAACCTGGAAACCATCATTCTCAGCAAACTGACACAAGAACAGAAAATCAAACACCGCATATTCTCACTCATAGGCGAGTGTTGAACAATGAGAACACATGGACACAGGGAGGGGAGTATCTCACACTGGGATCTGTCGGGGGGAAAAAGGGGAGGGACAGCGGGGGGTGGGGAGTTGGGGAGGGATAGCATGGGGAGAAATACCAGATATAGGTGATGGGGA
>PVKV010035907.1:0-16163 GCA_004027835.1 Alouatta palliata
TCTCTCTCTCCCCCTTCTCTTTTTATCTCTTTCCTTTCTCTTCTCTCTTTTCTTTCTCTTCTCTTTCTTTCTCTTTCCTTCTCTCTCCCTCCCTCCCCCTCCCTTCCCCCATCTCTCTCCCTCTCTTTTTCTTTTTCTTTCTCTTCCTTCCTTTCTCTTTTCTTTCTTTTCTCTTTTTCTTTCTTTCCTTTATTTCTTTCCCTCCTCCCTCCCTCCCTTCCTCACCCCTTTCTTTCTTTCTTTCCTTCTTTCCTTCCTTCCTTCCTTCTTTCTTTTTCTTTCTTTCTTTCCTTCCTTCCTTCCTTCCTTCCTTCCTTCTTTCCTTCTTTCTTTCTTTCTTTCTCTTTCTTTCTTTCTTTCTTTCTTTCTTTCCTTCCTTCCTTCCTTTCTTTCCTTTCTTTCTTTCTTTCTTTCTTTCTTTCTTTCTTTCTTTTCTTTCTTTTCTTTCTTTTCTTTCTTTTCTTTCTTTCCCGAGTTCAAGCAATTCTCCTGCTTCAGCCCCTCAAGTAGCTGGGATTACAGCCATGTACCACCATGCCCGGCCACTTTTTGTATTTTTAGCAGAGACAGGGTTTCACCATGTTGGCCAGGCTGGTCTCAATCTCCTGACCTCAGATAATCCACCCACCTCAGCCTCCCAAAGTGCTGGGATGACAGGCATGAGCCACCGTGCCTGGCCTCTTATTTCTCCTTTTTGCCATATTCCACCTTTGGTTGCTCCCTGTTGATATTTTGAAAATAAACCCGTGGCCTCACACACGCTCAGCATGAACCTGTCCTAGGAAGTGGGGGTGAGCTGGCTAGACTGTGGACTCTCGGTGAGGAGGCACACCATTGTGTGTAGTCACTGGAAAAGCAAACTGCTCATTTACTGTCTTCTGCCTCACTTTGCTTTCGGGGACTTCAGCAGCAGGACGTGCAGCAGGTCTGGGATTTTGTCCCTTGCTCTCCAACAGTCCCCGTGACTTCTGCAGGTGCCCCCGTCCTCCAGAGAGGCAGAGCCGTGCACTGCTGACTCTCCCTCGAAGATTGCTTAGTCACAAGGCCACAAAGTCATTGCTTTAGATGTCCTTGTGAAGGAAATCACTGTGACCTGCAGTTTTTTTTTTTTCTTTCTTTCTTTCTATCATGAGCTGCCTCCCTGAGGCAGAGTTTTACAAGGTGAGTCGGTGAGCTGCCTACAGCTTAGTTTCCTGCCAACAATGCTTCTTCCCAAAGGGCTCTCACCACTTTAGCACCTCCTGGGGAGTATTCTGTACTTCAGAAAGGATTTCCAGAATTTCTGCAGGCCATCTGGTTGTGCCTCTGCCGAAGCCATTGAGAAATTTAGGTAAATGTGTAATGTCCTTGGTGAGAATTTGGAAATAGTTGAGGCGGCCAGATGTGCAGTCCACAGTTAGGTTAGAACACCAGGCAGGCTGGGCATGGTGGGCTCATGCCTGGAATCCCAGCACTTTGGGAGGCCAAGGCAGGAGGATAGCTTCAGCGCAGGAGTTTGAGACCCCATCTCTACAAAGAAATTTAAAAAATAGCTCAGGCTGGGTGTGGTAGCTCATGCCTGTAATAATCAGGGCTTTGGGAGGCCGAGGTGGGCAGATCACCTGAGGTCTGGAGTTCGAGACCAGCCTGGCCAACATGGTCAAACCCCGTCTTGGCTAAAAATATAAAAAGTAGCCGGGCGTGGTGACATGTGCCTATGGTCCCAGCTACCTAGGAGGCTGAGGCTTGAGAATCACTTGAAGCCAGGAGGTAGAGGTTGCAATGAGCCAAGATCATGCCACTGCACTCCAGCCTGGGCAACAGAGCGAGACTGCCTCAAAAAAAAAAAAAAAAAATTAGCCGGGCATGGTGGCATGTGCCTGTGGTCCCCAGCTATCAGGCGGCTAAGGTGGGAGGATTGCTTGAGTCCAGAAGTTCGAGGCTGCAATGAGCTTGATTGTACCACTGCACACCAGCCTGGGAAACAGAGCAAGACCTTGTCTCAAATAAATTAAAATTTTTAAAAAAGAAACCCAGGTAAACAGGTGAATGGCTAGGAGCATTGTACAGACCGGCATCACAAGAACATGAGTGGTGTGGGTTGGTGTGGACTGGAGGCCCTGCAGGAGCTGAGTTAGCTGACAGATGCTGCGTTTCAGCGGGCACACACTGCTGCACACATAAAAGACAGCAAGTGAGCCAGGACCTGGCGTCCATGCTGGCATGGGTGGCACACTGTTGGGGAGTGGGCGGGGTAGGGTCAGATCCCTTGTGCACTTGAATGCACACATCACAGCTTGTCATATGCTGTGTCAGCCAGGCTGCACACATCACTGCCTGCAAACCTAGTGACTTCAGACAGTAACAGCTTCTTCTTTCTCCTGTAAGGGCAGGGCAGTTCTCCAGACCCTCGGGACTCACTCCTGCACTGGCAGTCTTCTGTGGCCTGTAGGGGGCTATGGGTTGGATGCACTCTCCCCATGGGGTCTTTCCCCTTCAAGGAGGCCAGACTCAGTCCTCACTCAGTAGCGGTGGCGTCCTAAGAATATAAGCCCCAGTGCCCAGCACCTCTCAAGCCCCTGCAGGAGTCATGCCTATTGATAACCCGTGGGTCAAAGCTGGTCCCATGGCCACACCACCGGTGGGGTACCACATAGGCTGGGAATTCTGGGAGGTGTGATTCCTGGAAGGGCATTACTGTAATAATCTACCATGGGCTTACCTCGTGGACGGTGAGAGGACACCAAAGGCTTTGAGCAGAACGTTCACCCAATGAAACCATATTTTAAGGAAAAAATATCAGGTAGAAGCATATAGATTAGTCTAGACCAATGAAGTATTTGGCCAACCACTAACATAGAACTAGGCCAGGTATGGTGGCTCATGCCTGTAATGCCAGCACATTGGGAGGCTGAGGTGTGAGGATCGATTGAGCCCAGGTGTTCAAGACCAGCCTGGGCAACGTAGTGAGACCCTGTTTCTAGAAAAACTAAAAAATCAGCCAGGTGTGGTAGCATGCACCTGTAGTCCCGGCTACTTAGGAGACTGAGGAAGGAGGATCGCTTGAGTCCAGGAGGTTGAGGCTGTGGTGAGCTATGCTCACACCACTGTACTCCAGCTTGGGCAACAGAGTGAGACCCTGATTCTTAAAAAAAAAAAAATAGAAGTAATATGTTTCTTTCCTTAAAACAATAAGCAGTTTTGAGATGAAGCCTTGCTCTATCACCCAGGTTGGAGTGCAGTGACACGATTTGGGCTCACTGCAACCCCTACCTCCCGGGTTCAAACGATTCTCCTGCCTTAGTCTCCTAAGTAGCTGGGACTACAGGCACATACCACCATGCCCAGCTAAGTTTTATATTTTTAGTAGAGATGGAGATTCACCATATTGGTCAGGCTGGTCTTAACCTCCTGACCTCGTGATCCACCCACCTCTGCCTCCCAAAGTGCTGGGATTACAGGCATGAGCCACCATGCCCTACCGAAAATACCTTAATGTGTCCACAAAAGGGGGACAAAATTATGAAAGTATTATTATTTATCTCTTCAGGCTAAATTTTACAATTTTCAAGTTAACTTTATCGTAATAGCAAAGATATTTTACAAGACGGAGAAGGTTACATAGTTTTAAATGTAAGTCAACAATTAATGAAAAAATTTGATTTAATGTGTGGATGCAAATCAAAAATTTTGTTTAAATATTGTGTAATCCTACATGCCATTCCCCCGTTAATTTGCTTTTCAGATTATCCGTACTTTCCAGCTTAAAATCTTCACACTAAGATGTTACATCTTATAACTTGACAGTTTACTGGCTACACACCTTGTGTTTAGGGGAGTCACTTCTTCGTTCTAGCTGAGACTAAAGAGTCAGATAGCACCATCGTTTAGAGCTGAGGAAGTGAAGCGCCCGGCCAGAGCTGTGTGCTTTCCTTCCCGCTGACTCAACATTGACCTTGGGCATGTCCCAGAATGTCTCCACTCCACTGCCCTTAGTGCGACAGGCTGATGACATTACGACCCACGTCTTAATATCGTTGGATAGATTAAGTACATATATAAATGCTCATTGCTATTGTTCTTTCTACAATTACACTTTAAGGTTATTCTGAGTCTTATAATAGTACAGTAGAGCATTGCATTTAGTAAAGTTGTTATATCTATAGAATAAAATTCATAACTTTTATAATTTTCCTGTCTTTGCCAAAAAGCAAAAAAAGTATTTTTTGCTAGAAAAAAAATACTAATCTTTTGGCTTTTCATACCTTCAGCTGGACCTGCACATGAATTAATTCTGTGGCTCACAACTAAAATCCCAGCAGTTTGGTAGAGGGTCAGGCAGGGGGATCACTTGAGCCCAAGAATGCAAGACTAGCCTGGGCAACAGAGTGAGACCCCCAACTCTAAAAAAAAAAAAAAAAAAAAAAAAGGATCTCACTCTGTTGCCCAGGCTGGAGTACAGTGGTACAACTGTGGTTCGCTGCAGCCTTGACCTTCTGGGCTCAAGCAATTCTCCCACCTCAGCTTCCTGAGTAGCTGGGACTATAGGCATTTACCACCACCACCATGCCTGGCTAGATTTTTTGTTTGTTTGTTTTTAATAGAGATGGGGTCTCCCTATGTTGCCCAGGCTGATCTTGAACTCTTGGGCTCCAGTGATCCTCCCACCTCAACCTCCCAAAATTCGAGGAGTAAAGGTTTAAGCCACCGCACCCACCCCCCTCAACTTTTTTTTTTAATTACTCAGGAATGGTGGCACGTGCCTGTAGTCCCAGCTACTCAGGAGACTGAGGCAGAAGGACCCCTTGAGCCCAGGAGGTCGAGGCTGCAGTGAGCCATGATCATGCCACTGCACTCCAGCCTGGGTGAAAGAACAAGACCCTGCCTCTCAAAAAAAAATAAAATAAAATCCACCAAGTTAAAACAGTTGCCCATTATACATCGGGGCATGGCAGCTGGTGTGGACTCTAGGATTCCTGAGGGCACTTTAAGCTCCAAAACACTGTGATCTCCAAATCTTGAGGAGAAACTGATTTCTAGGTCTGAAACCAAACTTAGAGTAAAATTCCAAATAAATGCTTTTCTCCAAATTTACATTAAGCAGGCTGGGTCTGTATCATATACCTTCAAGCCCCTCAAACCTAGATTGTAGAGTAAAAAAATGCGTTAGCAGCTTCCATTTGTTCATTTATTGCTCACATTCTTAGGGCATTTTAAGGATGAGCAACCTTTGTTCGGAAAGGGTAAGTAATTTGCCCCAGGAGGTCACATAGTTATAATTTAGTCTTCAGAATTAGTTTGAAGGGGGCAGTATTATTTTTAAGATAATTAGAACCTACTTTGTAGCAATAAAATTTTTGCTGTCTTTGCCAAAAAAGAAAAAAAAAGTAGAGCATTCAATTTATTTTTTTGTTTTTTGTTTTATTTTGAGTGGAGTCTCACTCTGACACCCAGGCTGGACTGCAACCTCCACCTCCTGGGTTCAAGCGATTCCCCATCTTCAACCTCCTGAGTAGCGGGGACTACAGGCACATACCACCACGCCTGGCTAACTTTTTGTATTTTTAATAGAGATGGGGTTTCACTATGTTACCCAGGATGCTTTCGAT
The DNA here is from genome assembly GCA_004027835.1 of Alouatta palliata. Lineage (NCBI taxonomy): Eukaryota > Metazoa > Chordata > Mammalia > Primates > Atelidae > Alouatta > Alouatta palliata. The sequence continues at coordinate 5,589 of PVKV010035907.1, forward strand.
CTCCTGACTTTGTGATCCACCTGCCTCAGCCTTTCAGAGTGCTGGGATTGCAGGCCTGAGCCACTGCACCTGGACTATTTTTATTTTTGAAACAAGATCTGGCTCTGTCACCCAGGCTAGCATGCAGTGGCATGATCTCGGCTCACTGCAACCTCTGCCTCCTAGCCTCAAGAGATGCTCTCACCTCAGCCTCCCAAATAGCTGGGACTGCAGGCACATGCCACCATGCCCGGCTAATTTATGTATTTTTTTGTAGAGGCAGGGTTTGACCATGTTGCCCAGGCTGGTCTCAAACTCTTGAGCTCAAGCAGTCCTCCCACCTCAGCCTTCCAAAGTGCCAGGATTACAGGTGTGAGCTGCCATGCCCAGCCAAATCCCTAGTTCATCATCAGAAACACAGTGTCAGAGTGGTCTGAAACTGGCGTCAGGAGCAAGCAGACTCTTCTGTGGACTTTCAGCACCTGCTGCTGAAGGTTCCTTGGGGCTGGTCAGAGATGAAGATCTGTCTCATGGCGCTGTCCCTTGGGTGGGACCTCCACCCTGGCATGCTCTCAATGCAGGCCTTACCTCCTGAGAGCCACACTTACCGTGGCTCAAGCGTTCCTGCAGCCAGAAGGGACTGAGGGGTGTTGGGAAGCAAACCCATGTCGCTTCCTCCTTTCCTTGTCTAAGTGACAGTTTTGTGTGTCACCTTTCGTGTCTAGCTATGATCCTGGCAGGAAAAGCCTACTATGACGGAGTGGCCAAGATTGGTGAGATTGCCACCAGGTCTCCCGTGTCGACTGAACTGGGTGAGTATCTGTCCCTTTATACATAAAGCCCACTCACCATCCTGTGAACCCTGATACAAACGCATGGGATGGCCCAGAATAGAGCAGAGAGCTGGGCCAGCACGCTGCGATTCTGTTTCTCTGCAGTCTGTGGAAATGGAGGCTTGGAGGGTGGGCCAGGGCTGGTGCTGGAGGGTGAGTGGAGGCCTTGTTTTCTGGCTAGCCTCCTGGCTCTCCTAGGAACTTGAGTTTCTGCCTGGGGTGTCTGGGCTCTCGCCCTTCCCACTGGGAGTGTGACCTACATTCCTGATGGTCAAGCCGGGCCTCCTGGGGCCTCGGACTTCGGCCGGAGTGTTTCCTGTGACTCACCTACCAGAAAACCCAGCTCCTTGACGTTGCTCTCTTGGCTTCCGCTTCTTTCCTGGTTGCTTTCAGCTGTGATTTTTCCGGTTCTGCTGGTATGAATCGCTCTCCTGTGCAGGCAGAGAGGGCGGTCACACCCTGGGCAGTGCCCGCTGCTGAGGGGATCTGGGCTTCTGTGTACAGAGCCCTTCACTGTCAGGGGGGAAAGAGGGGCGTTTAAAACAGCCCCACACAGCACCCTCATTTAAAACACTTGTTGAATGTGTTTTATTGTACAAAGGGTAAGATTTTTGGCTTAGCAACAATCATCATAATTTGAAAGGCTCTGAAAACTGGAGGAAAATAATGGTAAAGTGTGTGTGTGTTTAAAGAAAAATACATCCATGTCCAGTTAAAAAGTAGGAAGGGGAAGCAGAGAAGGGGGCGGGTATCCCCAAAGAAAGGTGCGGGCAAGTCACACGGTTTCTCCATGGAGTTGTCCTGAGGGTTTTCAGGATTGTTTGGGAAGCTCTTAACTGACCCATAAAAGACGACGAGAAAAGGAGAGGCCAGACGGCGGAGCTGCGGAGCTGGGCTCTTGGGGGCAGAGGGATGTAGGTCCTGATGGCCCTGAGGACTTTGCCCTTGAGTTTACAAAGCCGTAGGCACATGGTAGATCATACGCTGAAAGTGATGCCCTGTTAGTGAGTAACTCAGTACTGTGAGATAGAGTTTTATATGTATTTTATTTTTATTTTTATTTTTTTATTGAGATAGAGTTTCTGTCACCCACACTGGAGTGCAGTGGCATGACCTCGGCTCATTACAACCTCTGCTGCCTGGGTTCAGGTGATTCTCCTGCCTCAGCCTCCCAAGTAGCTGGGACTATAGACGCACACCACGCCTGGCTAATTTTTTTTGTATTTTTAGTAGAAATGGGGTTTTACCATGTTGGCCAGGCTGGTCCCGAACTCCTGACCTCAGGTGATCCTCCTGCCTCAGCCTCAAAAAGTGTTGGGATTACAATCGTGAGCCACCATGCCCAGCCCATACATGCATACATACATATATGTATGTGTGTGTGTGTGTGTGTGTGTGTGTATATATATATATATATATATATATATATATTTTTTTTTTTTTTTTTTTTTTTTTTTTTTTTTTTTTTAGAGATGAGGTCTCTCTATGTTGGCCAGGTTGGTCTTAAACTCTTGGCCTCAAGCAGTCCCTCCACCTTGGCCTCTCAGAATGCTAGGAAGATTGACCTCACCCAGCCCAGTACTGCTATATTTAATAGACTCATTTACATGGAGAAATTTTTCAAAGTCCTGCCTGTGCCCCAGTTGGTGCCATAATCCCTCATGTGCCAGCGAGGACGGAATCATAGTAATTATGTTCCAAGCACAATGAATTTAATAAAATACAGAGACTGCCAGATGTAGACAGAAGCAGACAGCAAAACCTAGGATATTTGGGGGAGTTGTTGAGATGATTATAAGATTCCAAAAATAGCATGAATAAAAAGAAACATCCTATTGGCGTCATGCATCAGAAAGAAAACATGTGTGATCCTACATTAAAACATATGGTGCTTCGACTCACCGCACCCAGTTTGCCTTTTTAATGTTTTATAGGTCCTGCCACTGTTTAAATAAGACTTCTGTTCCACACCTTACTTGAGTCAGCCATGAGTTCCTAATGTTGAAACAGCTATTTCCACAGCAACAATGTTGTTATAAACACAACACAGGTTTAGAACTTTCATTTCAGTGAGGAAAATTTTTTGCGATGGTGAAATTTCTTTCATGTGTGCACAAATGTGTGTGTGTGTGTGTGTGTGTGTGTGTGTGTGTATATATATATATATTTTTTTTTTTTTTTGAGACAAAGTCTCACTCTGTCGTCCAGGCTGGAGTGCAGTGGTGCCATCTTAGTTCACTGCAGCCTCTGCCTCCTGGGTTCAACCAATTCTCGGGCCTCAGCCTCCCCAGTAGCCTGGATTACAGGTACCCACCACCATACCCAGCTAATTTTCATATTTTTAGTAGAGATGGGATTTCACCATGTTAGCCAGGCTGGTCTTGAACTCCTGACCTCAGGGGATCGCCCACCTCCACCTCCCAAAGTTCTGGGATTACAGACGTGAGCCACTGTGCCTGGCCACTTGTATGTATGTATTTTATTCAGAGGGAACAGAAATAACTTTCTGTTTTGCTTTGTTTCAAGCTGTCCTTTTGCTTAATATTCGCTGTCTCATGTAGTTACTGGTTTTTCTTCTCATTTCTAACAACTCCATGGTACAATGATATCTCAGGAAGAGTTACTTTTGGAGGTCTCCTGTTAACTTCCTTGACTGGCTCCATTTTTATTTTGTTATTGATACAGTTGAGACTAAAATGCCACCCCATATCTGTTTAAATTCCCTGTATGGAAGAGTTGTGGACAATTCATAGAAAAAAAAGACAGACCAAAGGTTGACTGTATTCTTCTCATCTTCCAAGATTTTATTGTCTAGTTACTGCGTTTCAGTATTTGGTATTCACAACTTCCTCGTGAACTTTAAAACTCTCATATGAGAAAACTCAAAGGGGTGTTACCATATGCGTGAAGATCATAAATCATTTCAAAATGTTCATTCCATGTGCCTTAAGGGTTGGCCTCTGTTACAGCAGCAGCATTTCCAACGTCTAGCTGTGGATACTTCCACTTAGATATCTCCCTCCTGGCATCAGCTCACTCATTGCTGTGTGAGTAACACAGGATGCTTTTGCCCGAAAGTAAAAAAATGCCCAATGAACAGTGACTTACGTGATCAGCGTCTTTATTATTCCACATGAGGAGCAGCAGACTATCAGTTAATCATCACTAGGGACCCAGGTTCCTTCTGTCTGTCTGCTCATCCCCATCCTCATTTCCTCATGGTACCAGGATGGCTGCCACTGCTTGCCCAGCCATCACATCCTGTCTCTCCCATTGTCTCCAAAGGCAGGAAGGGTAATTTCTTCTCAGGTGTGCCAGAAACCTTTGCCCCAAAGCTCCAGCTCACAGCCCCTTATGCCCCATGGCCCAATTTATATCACATGCCCAGGACCCAGTGGCCAGCAAAGCTCCCTAGGCGTCGGACAAGGAACACCAGGGCAGAGACGACATGGCTGTTAGGAGATGGCCTGGTGACAGCCCCCACATCAGCATCTCTGGTGTTCAAGGTCTGTTTTCAACAACTTTCAGTGAAAGGGCAGGACTGATAGAAATGTTAGTGGTGCCCTGGGTATATGTGGTGCTCCCACATTTTGTGTGTGTCTGAGTGGAGCATGATGTGTGGGCTGATGTGTGGTTTTTACCAGCATGCTTATACTTCAAACTTTGTAATTGCGGCTGGGCGCAGTGGTTCAGGCCTGTAATCCCAGCACTTGGGGAGGTTAAGGAGGGCGGATCACCCGAGTCAGGAGTTTGAGACCAGCCTGGCCAACATGGTAAAACCCCGTCTCTACTAAAAATAAAACTAGCTGGGTGTGGTGGCACACACCTGTAATCCCAGCTAGTTGAGAGGCTTAGACAGGAGAATCACTTGAACCTAGGAGGTCGAGGTTGTGGTGAGCCAAGATCGTGCCACTGCACTCCAGCCTGGGTGACAGAGTGAGACTCTGTTTCAAAACAAAAAACAAAAAAACCTCATAATTGCCCAGGCTGATCTTGAACTCCTGGGCTCAAGTGAACTGCCTGCCTCGGCCTTCTAAAGTTCTGGAATCACCACCCAGCCACTGTACCCAGCTGTGAGTATGTTCTTATATAGTGTGCCTACAAATGTCTGAACGACTTTTTCCCATATGTGGTTTAAGACTGCCCACCTTTACAAGAGAGCAGTAGCGACAGCAAACCTTGAGTACCTGCTGTGAGCCGGTTGAGGGACCAAGCCAGTATTGTATGTGTTTCATGGCCAAGTTCTCTCAGCAGACCTGTGAGTCAGGTGCAGGTGCCCATGCTGTCTGTTTTACAGGCCCCACAGCGAAGCTACCTGCCCTGGGTCACACAATTAATGGATCTGTGCTTCGGCTTTAAAATCTGATTTTTTCAACTCTGTCTTATCCTGCGCTTCACTGATGCAAAGGAAACAGAAAAGAGCCAGCCCAGAAGGGGCCCCTGAAGAGGAATAATATGCGACCCCCACAATGGGGTCTTTTTCTTTCTTTTTTGAGACAGAGTCTCGCTTTGTTGCCCAGGCTAGAGTGCAGTGGCGTGATCTTAGCTCACTGAAACCTTCGCCTCCTGGGTTCAAGCGATTCTCCTGCCTCAGCCTCCCAAGTAGCTGGGATTATAGGCGCATGCCACCACATCTGGCTAATTTTGTGTATTTTCTTTTTAGTAGAGATGGGGTTTCACCATATTGGCCAGGCTAGTCTCGAACTCCTGACTTTGGATGATCCGCCCACCTTGACCTCCCAAAGTGCTGTGATTACAGGTGTGAACCACCACACCCAGCCTGACGGGGACCTTTTCAATAAGGAGATGAGAGGTGATCATTAGTGTTTAAGTGGCTGGCAGGTGTCATGTTTAATGGTCACAGTCCCCTTGGAAATGGTGGTTTCTTTGGGGTTCTGACCATAAACACCAGGAATTACGGGGTAAGGATAATGGAAATCACAGCACAGTAGTGTGTGCGTGGCCCTTCTTAGAAGTATTGCTCAGCCCACTGGGCGCGGTGGCTCACGCTTGTAATCCCAGCACTTTGGGAGGCCAAGGCGGGCAGATCACGAAGTCAGGAGATTGAGACTATCCTGGCTAACACGGTGAAACTCATCTCCCCTAAAAATACAAAAAATTAGCTGGGCGTGGTGGCACATGCTTGTAGTCCCAGCTACTCAGGAGACTGAGGCAGGAGAATCACTTGAACCCGGGATGCGGAGGTTGCAGTGAGCCGAGGTCACGCCGCTGCACTCCGCTCTGGGTGACAGAGGAGACTCTTATCTCAAAAAAAAAAAAAAAAAAAAAGAAGTATTGCTCAGCTCTTGTGCCATCTTAGAAGTATTGCCCAGCTCTTGCACCGCTGTGCTTCCATACAGAAACACAGGTCTCTGGACATGCCCACCATGTGCTGGGCACTTCACTACCTCACTTCATCCTCACTAGCCTCCTGGGTGACTTCTTCCTCTGTGGCTTCAGGGTGCAGTGTTCCCTTGGGGGTGGCTGGTAGGCCCTAAGGGTAAACTTGGCCATCACCTTTTTCTGCATGAACATAAGAAATAACCTCCATGGGTGACTACATTGGGTCACATGCCCCCAGCAATGTGTTTTGCAGCCAAGCAAGGCAGAGCGTGGACTGTGGGGGCAGTTACCCCTCCAGGGATGGCAGAGACATGGGTGCTGCCTGGGTTGCAGAGCTCACCCCGTCCAGGCACGCCCGGGAAAGATCCTGTGATCCAGGACAATAATTCCAGGCTACCTTTCACTTTCCCTCGAGATTGCCAGAGAGTGTGTTTCCTGGCACCTACGAATTGCTCCAGAGATGTGACATTGCCACATTCCTGCTGTTAACTTGTTGAGTGACCTTGGGTAACACTTCACCTTTGGCAGTGGATGAGTTACTCATCATGGCGGTGATGGTCATACCTTGCAGGACGTTAGAAAAAATGAGATGATGTGGGCAACACTTCACCTTTGACAGTGGGTTAGTTACTCATTATGGAGGTGACGGCCACACCTCGCAGGTCATTGGATGAAATGAGATGACGCGCCTTGTGGCTTCTGTAGTCTCAAAGACTAGAAAAATGCCTGTCTGTTTCCACTTCACACATTTGCACACATTTCAGAATTTTAAAACCGTGCTAATTTTCTTCATTGACATTGTTCTCGTCACAGAGTAGGTAATAAATATCTTTGTAACAATATATAGCGTTTTTATTTTCTTTCTTTTTTTTTTTAAGACAGTCTCCCTCTGTCGCCCAGACTGGAGTGCAGTGGTGTGATCTTGGCTCACTGCAACCTCTTCCTCCCAGGTTCAAGCAACTCTCCTACCTCAGCCTCCCAAGTACCTGGGGTTATAGATGCACACCACCATACCTGGCTGATTTTTGTATTTTTAGTAGAGACGTGGTTTTGTCATATTGCCCCGGCTGTTCTTGAACTCCTGACCTCGAGTGATCCAACTACTTCGGCCTCCCAAATTTCTGGGATTACAGACGTGAGCCACTGTGCCTGGCCAGAATGTATATTTTTCTTGATTATTCATGAACCAGTTGTTGAAGTCTTTCCAGTGTATCTTTGTTTTCTATTTCATTACTCTCTCCTTTACTCTCTTCCATATATCTTTGGGATGACTTTGTTATTCTTCTTCTAATTTCTTAAGTGGTACATCTAACTCATTAATTTTAAAAACAGGCAACCCTACTTTGCATGGTAATGGCATTATAAAAATGTGCAAGCTGAAACCACGTGGTCATCTTTTTTAGTGACCTTTAAAAATGTTTGTTAAAAACTCTCTCATTGTTAGTTACAAATGTATAGGGAAATTAAAAAATAGTAAAACTAATATTACACTGTAATTTAAAGGATTAGAAACATTGAGAATTAGAGTTTTTATTTGTAAAAATCCTATCAGGAGTAGTGTAAATAGTGCTTGCCACCTTCTTCTCTGTAAGCAAGATACTTGCTTACAGTAGAGCAAGTATCTTTTCTGTGCGTTAGCAGATTGCCACACTCCTTGCTAAATTTGGATCAACTTCCAACATTTTATCCTTGTGATTACAATGTTGTGAAATATCTTCAAGAGTTCCTTCAAGGTGAAGTGTTTTTTTTGTTTTTGTTTTTGTTTTTGGCTGGCATTGCTTTCTGAAACACTCTCATCCTTTTCATCACAGCCACTTTGCTCAATTATGTTGATAAGTTTTGGCTTCACTTAGTTCCTGTGGCCATTCATCCAGTTGCTCAAAGGCCAGCAATGTCAGCATTCCTGGTCAGCTATTTCTTCTCTAATTCCATTTATGTTTGACTCAGTGTTGCTACCTTTCATTTCATTGCTGCGTTTTCAGTTTTGTTGGCCAGTTTCTCTTGCAGTTACTCATTTTTGTAGCGTCACCTGGGTTATCACTCGGAGACAAGGAGTCAACACAGGTACGCACTTTGCTGTCTGTGCGGGGTGCTCTGCTATCCTTGCACCGACAGCACAGTATCTTAATCACTGCAACTTTCTAATCTCGATACCTAGTAGCATAAGTCCTCTAGCTTTGTGTTTATTTGAGAGTACTTCGGCTATTCTAGGACCTCTGCATTTGCTTATATTTTGGAATCAGCTTGTCAATTTCCACTTTCAAAAATTCACTTGGAATTTTTATTAGGAATATATTGAATTGGCCAGGTGCAGTGGTGCACACCTGTAATCCCAGCACTTTGGGAGGCCAAGGCGGGTGGATCATGAGGTCAGGAGTTCAAGACCAGCTGGGCCAACATGGTAAAACCCCGTCTCTATTAAAAATACAAAAAAAAGTTAGCCAGGCATGGTGGTGGGTGCCTGTAATTCCAGCTACTTGGGAGACTGAGGCAGAGAATTGCTTGAACCCAGGAGACGGAAGTTGCAGTGAGCCGAGTCACACCACTGCACTCTAGCCTGGGCAACAGAGTGAGACACTGTCTCCAAAAAAAAATAAAAAATTGAATTTACAGGTGGATTTAGGTAGAGTTGACATCTTAGCAATATTGGATTTTCCACTCCATAAAAATGGTACATGCTTTCATTTATTTGAGACTTCTTGTATTTCTGTAGCACTACTTAGTATTTTTTGTTGTGGAAGTCTTGTACTTTTTTATAGAGTCATTCTTAGACGCTTCTGGTGTTTTGTCCTATTGTAAATGGTATTTTAAAATGTTTATTTCCTAATTGCTGGTTCCATTGAGTTTTTTATTTCAGTGTCTGTCTTTCGTTACTTAAAGTCCTATTTAGTTCTTTTTTTGAAATCTGCAAATTAACTTTTTGTTGTATTTATTTATTTTTGAGACAGAGTCTCACTCTGTTGCTCAGGCTGGAGTGCAGTAGTGCAGTCAGCTCACTGCAACCTCCGCCTCCAGGGTTCAGGCGATTCTCCTACCTCAGCCCCCAAGCAGCTGGGACTACAGGCATGCACCACCATGCCTGGCTAATTTTTTATATTTTCAGTAGAGATGGGGTTTCACCATGTTAGACACGATGGTCTCGATCTCCTGACCTCATGATCTGCCCTTCTTGGCCTCCCAAAGTGCTGGGATTATAGGAATGAGCCACTGCACCTGGCCTGTTGTATTTATTTTTATAGCAGCTTGAGATATAGTTCACACATTGAAAGTATACAGTTCACGGGTTTTTAGTATATTCACAAAGTTGTGTGATCATCACCACAATTAACTTTAGGATATTTTCATCACAATTAACTTTAGGATATTTTCATCACCTCAGAAGGAGACGCCGCACCCATACCCATTAACTCCAACAGTATCCAACAATTAATATACTGTATATCTGTAACACTTGTTATTGTCTTTTTTTTTTTTAGTATAGTCGTACTAGAAATGATTTTATGTATCCTGACAGTGTGAAGTGTTGTCTCATTTTTTTCATTTGCATCTCCCTAGTGACTAGTGACATTGAGCATCTTTCCATATTCTTACTGGCCATTTGCATGTCTTCTTTGGAGAAACGTCTGCTCAGATCCTTTGTCCATTTAAAATTATTATTTTTTTAAATTATTGAGTTTGCAAATTGACTTTTAGGCTGGAGTGCAGTGGCACGATCTCGGCTCACTGCAGCCTCCACCTCCCAAGTTCAGGCAATTCTCATGCCTCAACTTCCTGAATAACTGGGACTACAGTCGCCCGCCACTATGGCTAATTTTTGCATTTTTAATAGAAAAGGAGTTTCACCATATTGTTCAGACTGTTCTCAAACTCCTGACCTCAGGTGATCCACCCGCCTCAGCCTCCCAAAGTGCTGGGATTACAGGCGTCAGCCACCATGCCCAGCTCTCTTTTCATGTTCTTACTGGCCATTTGCGTATCTTCGTTGGAGAAATGTCTGTTTAGATCCTTTGCCCATTTTAAATTATTATTTTTTTTATTATTGAGTTCTCAGATTGACTTTTGTCATTTATACAGCAGTTCCCTTGCTTGAAGTTCTGGACAGTCTAATTCTGCTGGGTGCTGTTTTGTATCTCTTGATGCCTGTTCATGAAGGATTCTTTCTGTAAGAGTTTTGTCAAGTCCTCTCCTTATTATTTTTTTTTTTTTTTGAGACGGAGTTTAGCTCTTGTTACCCAGGCTGGAGTGCAATGGCGCGATCTCGGCTCACCGCAACCTCCGCCTCCTGGGTTCAAGCAATTCTCCTGCCTCAGCCTCCCGAGTAACTGGGACTACAGGCACGTGCCACCATGCCCGGCTAATTTTTGTATTTTTAGTAGAGACGGGGTTTCACCATGTTGACCAGGATGGTCTCGATCTCTTG
>PVKV010035908.1:0-16175 GCA_004027835.1 Alouatta palliata
CAATTCTCCTGCCTCAGCCTCCCGAGTAGCTGGGACTACAGGCACGTGCCACCATGCCCAGCTAATTTTTGTATTTTTAGTAGAGACGGGGTTTCACCATGTTGACCAGGATGGTCTCGATCTCTTGACCTCGTGATCCACCCGCCTCGGCCTCCCAAAGTGCTGGGATTACAGGCGTGAGCCACCGCGCCCGGCAAAACACTCTCATAATAAGCAGATGTTATGGTTCTTTGGCCCTCCAGAAAATCAACAAGCAAAATGCCTTGAAATCCAAAAACTGTTGCCATAATCTTTGTTCCTGAGTGGTCCATTTTTGCTTGAACTGAACCATTGCCACATCTTGCAAGCCACTGCTTTGATTGTGTTTTTGTCTTCAGCACAATCTGGTAAAGCCGTCGTGAACTGGTAGAGCCATGGTTCCTCTTCTGATACAATTCTTTGAAGAAATGCTTCAGGATCTTGATCCCACTTAAATTTTCCTTGGAAAGCTCTGCTCTTGTCTGCAGTTGATCTGGAAGCAACGGTTTTGGCACCCATCAAGTGGAGAGTTTGCCCAAGTTTAATTTTTTAGTCAGAATTGTATAAACTGAACAAGTTGAGAGTTCTGTGGTGTTGGCTATTATTTCTGCTGTTAATTATTGGTTCTCTTCAATTAGAGAATAAACAAGATTTTTTCCTCACAAATAGATGTGGATGGCCTACCTCTGTGGGCTCCATTGTCAACATCATCTTGTCCCTTCTTAAAACGAGTTATCCATTTGCAAATTGCTGATTTATTTGGAACATTGTCTCCATAAACTTTTCATAAAGCATCAGTGAGTTCACCATTCCTCCACCCAAGCTTCCACCATAAGTTTGATGATTGTTCTTAGTTCAATTTTAACAGAATTCATGTTGCTATGATAGGGGCTCTTTTCAAAGTGATGTCTTATCCTTTTTAGTGCTTCAAACTAAGTCCCGTTCAACATGTTATAAAAAGTTAGAATGAGTTTATTTTCGTGCAAGAAATTTTTGAAATCAATGCATAGTTTTTTGGAGTTTTTGTTGTCGTTGCTGTTGTTTGTTGTTTTCTGAGACAGGGTCTTGTTCTGCTGCCCAGGCTAGAGTGCAGTGATGCAAGCATGGCTCACTGCAGTCTCAACCTCCTGGGCTCAAGTAATCCTCCCACCTCAGCCTCCCAAGTAGCTGGGACTACATGTGCATGTCAGCATGCTCAGCTAATTTAAAAAATTTTTTTTGTAGAGACAGGGGTGGGGACGGTTTTCACTTTGGTTGACCAGGCTGGTCTTGCACTCTGGGCCTCAAGCAATCCTCCCACCTCAGCCTCCTAAGCAGCAACGACTACAGACTCCTAAAGAATAGAGGCAAGTTGAGGAGCTACACCTTCCTGGACCAGAATATTCTGTTTCTTTTATTGTCTCACTGCCCCACTTTTTTGGAGACAGAATCTCACTCCATTACCCCTGCTGGAGTGTAGTGGTGTAATCTCGGCTCACTGCAACCTCTGCCTCCTGGGCTCAAGTGATTCCTGTGCCTCAGCCTCCCTAGTAGCTGAGATTACAGGCATGTGTCACCATGCTCAGCTAAATTTTGTATTTTTAGTACAGATGGGGTTTCACCATGTTGGCCAGGCTGGTCTCAAACTCATGGCCTCCCGTGATCCACCTGCTTAGGCCTCCCAAAGTGCTGGGATTACAGCGTGAGCCACCATGGCTGCCTCCTGCACTTTTTTTTTGGTAACATTTCACTTGTGTGTAAGATTTTCCCCTTTACCTTGTTGTAGCTGCTGTTTGATCTTTGTCAATGTATTTTTGTTGTTCATTTCTTTGGCTATTGGTGTACAGAAAAATCTGTGACTTTACCTAATTCTTCTATCTTACTCAGAACTCAGCTGAGCTCAACTGGGCTTGACGTAGTTGCGAATCAAAGATATTTTCATAAAGAGGTTCAAACAGAAGAAAAAGGAAGAATAAACATTCCACAATGCACATTCTAATTATTCAATAAATGTCTGCAGAATTAATTTCAGTTTTCCTGGACATAGTTCAACTAATTAAAATTGCAAATCATTATTACACCTTATCATTTCATTTTTTCCATTATAGTAATAAGGGAGCATTCACTACATGCCAGAGACTATGATGAGTACTTTACATATATTACCTAATTGAATTCTCACAATAGTGTGGTTAGATTGTGCTACTGTTATCATCTCCATTTTATAGATGAGGAACTTTCAACGCAATGAGACTAAATAACTTGTTGAAAGAACATAGCTATCAAGAGGCAAGACCTGGACTCATACCCAAGTGTCTGGTGCCAAACACTGTGTTTTTAACAACTACATTATACAACTTTTGTTTTTAGGAATTTAGTGGAAAGAGCATTGAATGTGGAGTCAGAAGACCCAGTTCTAACATTCTCTGCTATGTAATCTTGGCAAAGCATTTAAATTCTGTTTCTCATTTGTAAAATGGGGATTATAATGCCTTCTCTGGTTGTTCTGAGAATCATAAGACTTTTGCTTAAAAATGGCAGATTGAACACATGCATTTACCTCTGCTGTCACACCAAATCACTAAAGCAACAATAAAGTGATTTTTCAAAGGCTTTAACCAGGCCAGGTGAGGTGGCTCATGCCTATAATCCTAGCACTATAAAAGGCCGAGGCAGGTGGATCCCTTGAGCTCAGGAGTTTGAGACCAGGTTGGGCAATATGGCAAAACTCCATTTCCACAAAAAAATACAAAAATTAGCACCTGGTGATGTGGACCTGTAGTGCCAACTACTTGGCAGGCTGAGGCAGGAGGATTCCTTGAGCCTGGGAGGTAGAAGTTGCAGAGAGCCAAGATTGTGCCACTGCACTCCAGCCTGGGTGACAAAGTGAGACCCTGTCTCAAGAAAAAGAAAGAAAAAAAGGAATAAAAGGCATAAACCTAAAAGACCGATTTAATGGAAAGGAGCCATAACAACAACATTTTGGAATCCATAATGCGTATGGATGAGTAATAATTGACTGAGCAAAACCAAGCAAGCTGAATCCAAACCTAGCAGGGAAAAGCTGAGAAGCAACCTGATTTGCACTGTGAAATGTACAAAAAATTTAGAAATTGATTTACCCAGTTCTTTTGGAAATGAAGGTAGAATTGAAAATACAATTGTTAGAAAGTCAATTTAAGAAGCAATTCCCAGCCACGCAAGGTGGCTCATGCCTGTAATCCCAGTACTTTGAGAGGCTGAGGAGGGTGGATCACCTGAGGTTAGGAGTTTGGGACCAGCCTGGCCAACATGGTGAAACCCCATCTCAAATCAAAAAAAAGAAGCAATTCCGTTCTCGGACTACATGGTGAAATCCCATCTCTATTAAAATACAAAAAGGAGCCAGGCGTGGTGGTGCACCTGTAATCCCAGCTACTCGGGAAGCTGAAGTGGGAGAATTGCTTGAAGCTGGGAGGCGGAGGCTGCAGTGAGCCGAGATCGCGCCATTGCACTGTAGCTTAGGCAACAGAGCGAGACCCCATCTCAAACAAACGAAAAGAAGCAATTCCCTTCTCTGACTCTGTGCAGCCAAGAGACTTTTTTTCTTCACCCCATCAGAAGACTGAAGGGTAATTATCTGGAGAGACTAAAATACAATTTCTGAACCAGAATGGGGTCACCAGAAATTTAAGAAATATCTCTAACATAAAATATAGAGACTAAAACAAAAGGAAAACAGGCAACTTGGAGGACAGAAAAACTAAATGGAAAAAGAAAAATTTCAAAATGAAAATTATTAGTAAATATCCAAATAGAAATAGAAGATCTTGTATCCGGTAAATAAGTCTGGGAGGCCATTTAGAAAAAGAGGGGGAAAAAACATTCTGAGAATTAAAAGGTAACATTTGCAAATGTAAAATAAAATAGGATAAGTGAAAAATAAAGCTGAATTGAAATAGAAATAGAGGGCGAGGGCCAGACATGGTAGCTCACGTCTATAATCCCAGCCAGCAGTTTCAGAGGCTAAGATGGGAAGATGGCTTGAACTCAGGAATTTGAAACCAGCCTGAGCAACATAGTGAGACCCTGTCTCTACAATATAAAAATTTAGAAAATTAGCCAGGTATAGTGGCAGGTGCCTGTAGTCCCAGTTACTCAAGAGGCTGAAGTGGGAGGATCACTTGAGCACAAGAGGTCAAGGCTGCAGTGAGCTGGGATCATGCCATTGCACTCAAGCATGTGGGCGATAGAGCAAGACCCTGTATTAAAAAAAAAAAAAAAAAAAGGGAAAAATGGAGGACAATAAATTATCAAAGGCATAATTCAAGAAAATTTCCACATTTAGAGTGGCTACCAAGTGTCCACACCATAACATACTACTATGGATAGAAATAAATCCACACCGTAACATAGTACTGTGAAATTTTAGAACACTAGGAACAAAAAAAAGCTTCCAGAAAAGGAAAAAAAAGTTACAAACAAGCATTTGAATTACATTGAACTTCTCAACAGCAACATTAGAATCAAGAAAATAGTAGAACAGCATTTACAGATTCTGAAGAAAATTATTTCAAATCTAGAATTCTATATATAAATACACTACACTTAAGTAAAAAGACATTTTGAGACATGTAAGAACACAGTATCTTATATTCTTATGTATCCTTCTTCAGAAAGCTTTTGAGGGATGGGCTCCCCAAAAATGTCAGAGAAAACAAAGACACAAGAATACATGGTAGATTGTGTTATGTCGCCTATAATCCCAGCAGTTTGGAAGGACAAAGTGGAAGGATCACTTGAGCTCAGGGGTTAGAGACGAGACAGGGCAACATGGCAAATACCCATCTCTACAAAAAATACAAATATTAGCCAGGTGTGGTGTGGCACATGCCTGTAGTCTCAGCTACTCAGGAGGCTGAAGTGGGAGGATCACTTGAGCTGGGGAAGTCAAGGCTGCGCTGAGCCAAGATCACACCACTGTACTCTACTCTAGGTGACAAAGCCAGACTCTCACACATATACACACACAAAAAGATTGTATTATGTCTTCAAATATTCATTGGCGCCTCTATTTCCACCTACCCTACTGACACTAAACTTGACCACTGATTTGGTTTGAACAATAGAATGTAAGTGAAAATGGTGTATATTATTGATCTTTTATTTCTCAAAAGACTGGCATGGCCCAGTTAAAGTTTGCTCCTGTGTCCTGGGAAAAAGCCAACATGGAGTAGAGGATGCAGCCAACCCACAGAGGATGTCTAATGAAAGTGAGAAATAAGCTTTTTTGTTGTAAGCCACTCATATTTTGGAGTCATTCTTGAAAAAAATGTATCAAAAGCTGACTAATACACATAGGATCCTAGAAACAGGATCCAACACAGAAAGAGGTAATGTAAAGTCTCAGAATAATGGTGAAGTTCGATCTCAGAATGACAGCTGTGAAACTAGTCTAGAAAATAATCCAGGTCAGAATGGAAACAATCAGATTTCTCCTAAGTGTTTTCAAGAAAACAAAATTGATAGACTACCTAATATGCTCGACTATGCAGTAATGAGAAGAAAAACACTTTTAGGGGAGAATTTGGTTATAAGTTAGTAATCATTATATTAAAACAATGTAAGAGAAAAATAAAAACAAAGCATGTATTAATTTTAGGAAAAACAAAAAGTTGTATAACAAAGGAAAATAATCATAGCACATGTATAAGAATTCACACAATCATAACAATATACTTATTACTAATTTACCTGACATAACTATATTGAGATAATGGATAGAAAAGTATGTGTGATTGGGGTAGGCTGGAGGTTGGAATAGTTGAAAGAAATAATATATCTTTCATAGATAACACCTAAATTTAAAAAAAATCAAGAAATAGCAGTATATGACAGGCACAATGGCTCACGTATGTAATCCCAGCACTTTGGGAGGCCAAGGCATGAGGATTGCTTGAGCTCAGGAGTTCAAGACCAGCCTAGGCAACATAGCAAGATCTCATCTCTACTAAAAATAAAAAAATTAGCCAGGTATGGTGGTGCATATCTGTTGTCCCAGCTACCTGGAAGGTTGGGGTAGGAGAATCACTTAAGCCTGGGATGTTGAGGCAGCAGTAAGCCATGATCATGCCACTACACTCCAGCCTGAGCTAGAGTGAGACCATGTCTCAAAAAAAAAGAAAAAAAAAAAGAGAAATAGCAGTATAAGCATATTATTTAGAAATATTGAGACAAATACAAAAGAAATAGCTAAAATAGCTAAAAGCTATTTTGGGGGTGGGGGTAGGGCTAGGGGTAGGGGGGCATAAATTGAGGCATAGGGAATTGATTTTTTCTGTTTTGTTTTGTTTTAAGGCAGGGTTTCACTCTGTTGCCCAAGCTGGAGTGCAGTGACCCAATCCCAGCTCATTGGAGCCTCTACTTCCCAGGCTTAAGTGATGCTCCCACCTCAGCCTCCCAAGTAGCAGGAATTATCGGCATAAGCCACCATGCCCAGCCCTGATGTTTTTTTTTTTTTTTTAATAGGCCTAGTAGAACTATTTGACTTTTAAACTATGTACATGCTTAGTTTTGATTAAAACAAACATTGCAGCACAGAGGCACCTTGAGGCCTAAGAATTTGAAAGATACAAAAAGAAACAATTTGATAAATCAATACAACACACATTTACACACCAGGAAAAAAGAAAAGAAGAGAGAGTTTGAAAGGACTTTGTAAACTCTCAAGCACTAGGAACGAGTTAGAAGACTCAGTAGCATGGAAGCAAGAGAACATGGGTAAGAGCATGGGCTCTAGGTTCCAACAATCCTAGTTTACACTCTAGTCCTGCTATGTACCAGCTGTGTGACCTTGAGAATGTGGCTAAGACTCAGTTTCCTTATTTGTAAAACAGTTATAATAATAGTCCCTCTCTGTGAGAGACTGTGAGAGTAAAATGAGATAAGCCTTTGCACAAAGAAAACATTGGAAAGTTTTAGCAACTATTAATCTCTTGTTCCTTCATCTTCTCTGTGGATTAACAGACATTAAATGGAGGACTAAAAGGGAGTCAGTTTAAAAGAAAATCTAAACCAAAAATCTGAGATGATACACAAACTGGAGAACCGGCATCTAAGTGAAAACTGTGATTGTGATGGTTTCAGTAATGTAATTGGCAAGCCAATTGCCTTACAACTACAGCTGTCCATGCCTTCCTCTGTCCCCTTTCCTTTCCTTTTCTTTATCCTAACCATTGTCATTATCGTCATCTTTTTTTTTTTGAGACAGAGTCTCACTCCATCACCAGGCGCCAGGCTGGAGTGCAGTGGCGCGACCTCGGCTCACTGCAACCTCTGCCTCCCGGGATCAAGCAATTCTCCTACCTCTGCCTCCCGAGTAGCTGGGACTACAGGCGCACGCCACCACACCCAGTTAATTTTTTTGTATTTTTAGTAGAGACAGGGTTTCACCATGTTGGCCAGGATATCATCATCTTTTAATGCTTACTGAGCATTTCATTCATTCAGCAAATATTTACTGAATGCCTAACGTGCTTCTTTTAGTCTCTGATTCCCATGTGCTCAGCTGATCTAGCTACATTATTTAGACAACAGGTTAAGACTATAGCTATGGAAAGGAACTTTTTTCCTGCAACAAAAAGTAGTTGTGATCAATGACAGGTAAGGAGGCAAATTAATCCAAGAGCAACCACAGGGCATCTAACTGTCACAGAAGGTAATTTTCCTCTACACCTAGTGCAGTTCTCCTTCCAAACACCATTCCTTTTCCCTAATCTGGTAATCACAAAATGTAATTTTTTTTTCTTTTTTTTTTGAGACGGAGTCTCGCTCTGTCGCCAGGCTGGAGTGCAGTGGCGCAACCTCGGCTCACTGCAACCTCCACCTCCCAGGTTCAAGTAATTCTGCCTCAGCCTCCTCAGTAGCTGAGACTACAGGTGCACCACCACCCCCAGCTAATTTTTGTATTTTTAGTAGAGATGGGATTTCACCATGTTGGCCAGGATGGTCTCAATCCCTTGACCTTGTGATCCGCCCACCTCATCCTCCCAAAGTGCTGGGATTACAGGCATGAGCCACCATGCCCAGCTGTGATTTTTCAAATTAAGTTTTTACATCATTCTAAATACGCCTGACTCTTCCTTGAATTCTAGGGAGCAAGTTTTTCTGTTTTGTTTTTGTTTGTTTTGAGACTGAGTCTTGCTCTGTCACCCAGGCTGGAGTGCAGTGGTGCCATCTCGGCTCACCACAACCTCCACCTCCTGGGTTCAAGTGATTTCCCTGCCTCAGCCTCCTGAGTAGTTGGGATTGCAAGCATGTGCCATCACACCCAGCTAATTTTTGTATTTTTAGTAGAGACAGGGTTTTGTCATGTTGCTCAGGCTGGTCTTGAACTCCTGGGCTCAAGCGATCCACCCGCCTCAGCCTCCCAAAGTGCTGGGATTACAGGTGTGAGCCACCACACCCAGCCAGAATATAGTTATTTTTGTTGTTGCTTTTTTTTTTTTTTTTTTTTTTTTTTTTTTTTTTTTTCTTTTCCTACCCATCACTCAGAAATGTTGGCAGGGCTGAGGCATTCTTAAGGACCATGAGGCATTCTTTAGGACCACCATTCCACCACTATTCCTTCACTGAGAGAGTGCCCAGAGTTAAATGGTACTTTCTGTGACTCAAATGTTTTTTGTTTCGTTTTGTTTTTTGCAGCTTCATGGTTGGTTTTGGCCAAACTTTTTATTTAGTATTCCGTAGTTGTTTAACACACACTTAAATGGTCTTATTGGGGGAGGAAAAAGGGGAGGTCCTTGCAGATTCCCAAGGAAACGTCAGAAAGGCAAAATGGCCAGCATTACCCATTTGCTTTTTTGGGTTGACTGGGTGGATATTTCCTTACATAGGCATCTGATTTCAGGTTTTTCATACTGAGAACATTAAGATTTCAGATGGAAGATACCCTAAAATCTTATGAGCAGCATACCCCAACCACCCTCTAATAGCTAGCTTGTTTGTATAAGCAGAATGATTCATCTCTCCATTTTAGATGGCTAGATGTTTTGTGAAAGATCTTAGAATTGCTTGCCTCATTTACTGGGAAAAATCAGATAGGAAATGGCCTTTAGGAACACTTTTACTTTGAAAGTTACAACACTAATGCAAGTCTTAACACACTTAACATTTGCTTGTTGAAAAGCAATGCCATAAAGTCAAAAGAATGCTTGACGAACTGCCTCACTGTCCTTTATAGACATGAGTTGTTGCTTTCTCCCTCCCTCTCCCAGCCTCTTTTATCTTTCTTATCCATATAGCTGAGTCCTTTGGAACTGAAGGTTCCACCCAACCCATACCTATGACCAACCTGACCAGTCTTTATCCCAACACCCAGTGTGAACTTGCCATTGCTGCTCTGATTCTGGTTTTATACTGCAGTTTCAACACAGTTCAAATTTCTAGGATCTGGGCCCTAATTCTGGTATCTGAGCTCCTTTTTGATTCCTTTAATTGGCTCCCTTGTCTTAATACACCATGAAATCACAATCCCTCAGAGTCCAATATGCTCCTACTACTCCCCCATTGCAGATGCTGCTATTTGCAACATCTCTGACTCAAACAGCAGGCTGTTTATCTGGATCTCTGGATATTCCTTTTTCTGGGTTACCCAGCTCTGTGCTATCCAGTTTAGAAAAATTCTCTAGCTCCAAGTTATTCCTCCTTCTTGTCAACAACTTCCCAGTCTATCCTCCCTTCTGATGTGTACCATTGAGGCTGGACTTCCTTCTAGAACCTGCAGCTGGGTTTATCTTATACCTGTCTTGATCCAATGTGCCTTGGCCACCTACAGTTAATCAAAACATGTTGGTCCTGTCCTAAGACAAGACAGTCATTTGACCAACCTACTGGGCAGAATATAATTCTCATAAGGAAATAGGAGGTCTAAATGTTGAGATCAAGGCTACTTGTACATACATAGTTCTTACACACATATATACACATAACCCATATCACACCATACCTTTCCTTACCCACATTGCTATCTGCTTGTGAAAAGGCAGACATATGTCTATTTCCTACTTTTGAGTCACTGACAGGATTTGAAAGGATATTGCACTAATAAAATAATTAGTTCCATTGGCAGAGATTTCAAGAAAATAAAAGGTTTTGCATATGGGGGTATAATAATGACTAATGCAACTTATTATAAGGTAGGCTCTGTTTTAAGTGCTTTATGTAAACTAACTCATTTAATCCTCGTAACTATCCAGTGAAGTAGGTTCTGTTATTATCCCCATTTCACAAATAAGAAAATTAAAGCATAGAGCCTGGGTATGGTGGCTCACACCTGTAGTTCCAGCACTTTGGGAGGCTGAGGCAGGATGATCACTTGAGGCCAAGAGTTCAAGACCAGCCTGGGAAATACAGCAAGACCTCATCTTTTAAAAAATAACAACTTTTTTTTTTTGAGACAGAGTCTTGTCCTGTCGCCCAGGCTGGAGTACAATGGCACAATCTCGGCTAACTGCAACCTCTGCCTCCTGGGTTCAAGCAATTCTTCTGCCTCAATCTCCCAAGTAGCTGGGATTACAGGAGCCTGCCACCACACCCAGCTAATTTTTGTATTTTTAGTAGAGACAGGGTTTCACAATGTTGGCCAGGCTGGTCTCAAACTCCTGACTTCAGGTGATCCACCTGCCTCGGCCTCCCAAAGTGCTGGGATTACAGGCGTGAACCACTGGGCCTGGTCAGAAAAATAATAACAATAATTTTTTTTAATTCTTAAATTAAAGCACAGAGAGCTTGAGTAATTTACCAGAGGTCAAACAGTTAGAACAACTGAGTGTTGAACCCAAGCAATCCTAGAGGACTACTGTGCTATATTGCTTCTGATCTTTATATCCTCCTTCAAACTGGATTTTATAGTTCTTAAAATAAAGTTCAGCCTTTTTTCAGGTGATCAGGAAGATGGCAGACATTCAGATGGAGCGTGCCTACTTAAAACAGCCGACCATTTCTCAAAACAAGAAGAGGGTCCTGCTGGGAGAACCTGGCAAGGAGAAGCTCCCGCAGTACTACAAGAACATCGGTCTGGGCTTCAAGACACCCAAAGAGGTTATTGAGGGCCCTACATTGACAAGAAATGCTCCTTCACAGGTAATGTCTCCATTGGAGGGCGGATCCTCTCTGGCGTGGTGACAAAGATGAAGATGCAGAGGACCGGCGTCATCTGCCAAGACTACCTCCACTGCATCTGCAAGTACAACCACTTTGAGAAGTGCCACAAGAACATGTCCGTACACCTGTCCCCCTGCTTCAGGGACGTCCAGATCGGTGACATCGTGACAGCGGGCGAGTGCCGGCCCCTGGAGCCATTCCTGACACCTTACACTAAAATTAACTCCAGATGGATTAAAGACTTAAACATAAGACCTAACACCACAAAAACCCTAGAAGAAAATCTAGGCAAAACCATTCAGGACATAGGCATAGGCAAGGACTTCATGACCAAAACACCAAAAGCATTGGCAACAAAAGCCAAAACAGACAAATGGGATGTAGTTAAACTCCAGAGCTTCTGTACAGCAAAAGAAATAATCGTTAGAGTGAACTGGCAACCAACAAAATGGGAAAAAATTTTTGCAATCTACCTATCTGACAAAGGGCTAATATCCAGAATCTACAAAGAACTAAAACAAATTTACAAGAAAAAAACAAACAAACACATTCAAAAGGGTGCAAAGGATATGAACAAACATTTTTCAAAAGAAGACATATATGAAGCCAACAAACATATGAAAAAATGCTCATCATCACTGGTCATTAGAGAAATACAGATCAAAACCACATTGAGATCCCATCTCATGCCAGTCTGGAAACCATCATTCTCAGTAAACTGACACAAGAACAGAAAACCAAACACTGCATGTTCTCACTCATAGGCAGGTGTCGAACAATGAGAACACATGGATACAGGGAGGGAAGCATCACACACTGGGGTCTGTTGGGGGGACTAGAGGAGGGACAGCGGGGGTGGGGAGGTTGGGGAGGGATAGCACGGGGAGAAATGCCAGATATAGGTGACGGGAGGATGGGGGCAGCAAACCACCTTGCCATGTATGTACCTATGCAACAATCCTGCATGATCTGCACATGTACCCCAGAACCTAAAGTACAATAAAAAATAATAATAAATCAATAAAGTTCAAAAGTTTCAGTAAATCAAGGAACTTTTAGTGCATTTGGCACTGTCTTCATAATACATTTGCTAATGTAAACCAGAAAGCAGTCAATTACCAGTAAAGTGTGTTTTATATTTATTATTATTATTATCTGAGATGGAGTTTTGCTCTTGTTGCCCAGGCTGGAGTGCAATGGCATGACCTCAGCTCACTGCAATCTCCGTTTCCTGGATTCAAGTTATTCTTCTGCCTCAGCCTCCCTAGTAGCTGGAATTACAGGTGCCCGCCACCGCACCCAGCTAATTTTTGTGTTTTTAGTAGAGACAGGGTTTCACCATGCTGGCCAGCTGGTCTCGAACTCCTGGCCTCAAGTGATCCACCTGCCTTGGCCTCCCAAAGTGCTGGGATTGCAGGCATGAGATACTGCGCCCAGCTGTTTTGTACTTATTAAACAATACTATAAAATTCTGATTAAATCCCTATTGTAATTCGGACTTGAGGTTTCTTTTTTTGATGTTCAGAAACTGATCCAGCTGTTTCTTCCAGCTGCCTGGTAATTCAACAGGAACAAAATCAGTGAATCAAGTTCAAATTCTTAATTCTGAAAAGAATGCATTTCCTTTTGTCTTCATAAGACACATTTAAATAACAATGCAAAAGCAACCAGGCACTGTGTGGGCAAATTTACATAATTGGTGTCAGGGGTCTAAAGCAGAAGCAAAGGGGGCTAGAAATTGATGGAGTTGATAGAGCTGATTATTCCATCCATCTTAGCATCTTTTCAAATCTTTTATAATGGAGACATTAAATTGCTGTGCACATGTCTTTTGTCCCTCTAAATTAATGGGGTTTAATTAAGTTAAAGAAAGCTAATTTAACCATAGGTTTTGCATGTTTAGATCTACGCTTTTTGGCTTAGAACATGTATGATAAAACATGTGACCATTTCTGCAAAGATTTCATGCCAGTCAGCATTTCTTTATGACCCATTTGCTCACAGAGCCTGCCACACCTGTCATACTAAACGGCCAGTACCTCTACTGGAAAGCTAATCTTAATAATTTAAGCAAAATTTTAAGAAGCCAAACATCTGCAGTAAATATGGCATATGTTCTTCATAGATTTTAGCCATTCTCTGTATAGAGACATAGACATTTTTCTTAGACAGCCATAATTGTAGGGCACTAAATCCCACTCAAATTAGTTCAAGTACAAGGGGATGATGTTTACTGAAAAGATCCACAAGTAACTTATGAAACCAAAACTGTTAGGGCAGCCAGGTTTCACAAGGGATTTGACATGAAACTTGAAAGTCACAAACTGAAGATATTTTCATCTCCTCTATGCTCCATAATGTCGTCTCTCCTTTCTTTGAAGATTGGCTTTCTCTGCTTCAGTATCCCCTTGGTAGAAAATGGCAGTCCAGCCCCAGCTCTTCATTATCTTTTTTTTCTTGAGATGTAGTTTCACTCCTGTTGCTCAGGCTGGAACAGT
Organism: Alouatta palliata; assembly: GCA_004027835.1. Lineage (NCBI taxonomy): Eukaryota > Metazoa > Chordata > Mammalia > Primates > Atelidae > Alouatta > Alouatta palliata. The sequence goes on from PVKV010035908.1 coordinate 13,638, forward strand.
GCAATGGTGCGATCACAGCTCACCATAACCTCTGCCTCCTGGGTTCAAGCAATTCTCCTACCTCAGCCTCCTGAGTAGCTGAGATTACAGGCATAAGCCACCACGTAAGGCTAATTTTGCTTTTTTAGTAGAGATGGGGTTTCTCCATGTTGGTCAGACTGGTCTCGAACTCCTGATCTCAGGTTATATCCACCCGCCTTGGCCTCCCAAAATGCTAGGATTACAGGCGTGAGCCATTGCGCCTGGCCATTTTTCATTATCTAACAGTTCCAGTGCCCAATATAAACAAACCAAAAACTCTGCATCCCAATTCCAAATTCCCAGGAGAATGTAATTAACTTAAGTCAGGTGTCTACCTCTTATTCAGTCAGCTGTGGGTAGACTGTATGAGCAATGTCATACAGTCACTGGGTTGCTTTCTGCACATTAGGAACTGGGATTAGCCGGCTTTCTGGAAAGGATTTCACAGCACATTGTTGCCATTCTTTGAAATGAGAGATAAGGAGGTAATGCATATGTTAATTCGCTCAATTGGGCCATTCTATAATATTTCAAAACACCATGTTGTATATGATAAATAAATAAAATTTTGTTTTGTTTTTGAGATGGGGGTCTCTCTGTTGCCCAGGCTGGCCTTGAACTGGGCTCAAAGGATTCTCCTACCTCAGCTTCCCAAGTAGCTGGGACTAAAGGCATGTGTCTCTACATCTGGCTGATACATAATATTTTTGTCAATTTAAAAAATTAAAAAGAAATTTTTTAAAAAATTAGAGATAATGAATTGCAGATAAGCCCTCTAGGATACATATTTTGTCCATCTTCACATCTCAAATCCATTCTGATCCCTACTAATAACCTGCAACACTTGATTTTTTTCATTTCTGCATCTGCCAAAATCATCAGCCAAGTGTTGACAAGGTTGTTGTGAGCTTTTGTCAACTTGTACAACTGATGGTGACTCTCCTCGTGGAGAATTTCCTGGAAATTTTATGTTTATGCTTCAAGAAATTTCACAAGTAATGCCTGCAAATATCTCCACCTTGCCCTTGAGCTAGGTGCTCAGTAACCAAAAATAACATCAGGAAAGCCAATCCACATCTTTTAGTTTTAACCGCCAAATAAATGAGACCAATGTAAATACATCTGAGTGTGAAGATGTATAAAAGGAAAAATCAAAGTGATATCCTTATTAATTTACACATTTTAATTTTGACTTCCAAGCTGTAAATAAGCCACTTTATTAAAATACAGTCTTAACCAGAGGTTGCAGTAAGCCAAGATTGTGCCATTGCACTCCAGCCTGGGCAAAAAGAGGGAAACCACATCTCAAAAAAAAAAAAAAAACTATACACACACACACACACACACACACACACACACACACACCCCTCCATACCATTGTCAATTCCAAGTGACATTTCAGGGAAAAATAAGTGGTGATCCATCTAATGACCGAATTCAGCCATGATAATAATCCCATGTCACTGTAATTTAGCCCAAGCCTCTTTCCATGTGAAGAAGGAGAAAGTGCTCTCTTGTTTTTAATTTGCTTTAATTTTTAACTTTTACAAGCTGTATGAAAGTTCCCTTCTGGTATGTAGAGTTTCCTAGATATAGGAGATGAAGATCTCATGCTGAATGACTTTTTAAACTCACTCAGAAAGAACTTAGAATTTTAGGAGCTGAGCTAGAGATGACTTCTAATGCATCTATGCAGAAAACACTGATTATGGGTACTAGTCCAGGAATAACCATAGTCATATCTTTGCTTTCTTGTGTTTTCCAAATGACTTATAAAGGACCTTCTGCATTCAAACAGTGTGTCATGAAATGGGAATGATAAAATACAGAAAGTGGACATTGCCGTCTCTTCTTGATGAATGCAGCTTTTGTTACCTGGTGTGAGGCCAGAATAGCTTATCTAAAACAGGAATGAGTAGTACTCCATGCCAGTCACTTCCTGTGCTCTGTGCTATTTCTCTGCTATTTGTATGACTTCTCCCTGGGGAAAGAAATGCTGCTTTGTCTTTGAGAATGTCTGGTCCAGTGGTTCTTAACTCTGTCTGCAAATTAGAATTACCTGAGGACAGTTAAAAAAAACACACACACAAAACAAAACAAAACAAAATAAAACAAAATAATGTGTTGATTTCACCAATTAAATTAGAATTTCTGGAAACTAAACTTGGATATCACCGTTTTTAAAAAGCTCTCCAAGAGATTTAAATGTGCCACTAGAGTTGAAAACCTCCTAAATTAGATTTGATGAAGATAGCCTGACTACTATAAACCAATGTTTCTCAATGTTTATTTCATTTTTTTTTTTTTTGAGACAGAGCTTCGCTCTTGTTACCCAGGCTGGAGTGCAATGGCGCGATCTCGGCTCACCGCAACCTCCGCCTCCTGGGTTCAAGCAATTCTCCTGCCTCAGCCTCCCGAGTAGCTGGGACTACAGGCACGTGCCACCATGCCCGGCTAATTTTTTTTGTATTTTTAGTAGAGACGGGGTTTCACCATGTTGACCAGGATGGTCTCGAT
>PVKV010035909.1:0-16163 GCA_004027835.1 Alouatta palliata
GTGGGGAGATAGATGGAGGAGCAGGGATAGGAATGGGATTGTGGAGATGTGGATGGAGCAGGGGGAAGGGGCTAGAGAAGAGCAGAGCTGATGGGAGTGATTCTGGAAGGACAGCACGCCAAGGCAGATTCTGGGCCTGGCAGCCCTGGGAAGGCTGCACTGGGCTTCTTGCAGTGTGTGATGTCTACTCCTCCCTGGGGACTTTAGCCTGTACTCTCTGGTCCCCCATCACCCTGCTAGCTTAATTGGAGTCCCAATCTTCATGCCCCCTACCACATAGCCCAGGGTTCTGTGTGAAACCTGTGGGTCTGCAGTTCTTGCCAGTCTTCCTGTCCCTGTCACTGTAGATGGGAACCCTCCAGCCTGGCCATCATGCCCCTTCCCCTCTTCCCTGTCCTTCTGCCCCACACCCACACAGCTCTGTGCTCCTTTCCCTGAGGTGACAGCTCTGGCTGCTGCACACCCTGTCTCGTCAGCCCAGGGACCCCCTCTTCCCTCCCCAGCAAATTCCCTCAGATCTGCATGAGCATTCATTTTTTTTTTTGATTCCAAAGTTTCTTCATAAGTCCTGGCTTCCAAATTGCTTCTCATACTAGCCATCTCTTTCCTGGTCTTTCTGGGGTAAGGAGCAATAGTTTGGAGTCCTTGCACTGCCAATTGTATCTAGTACAGTGGTTCTGAGCTGGGAGCAGTTTTGCCTCCCAGGAGACGTTTGGCAAGGTCTGGAGATACTTTTGGTCATCACAGTGGGTTAGTCACCACTGGTGCTACTGGCATACACTTAGCTGAAGCTAGGGAGCCTCTGACCATCCTTCAATGCACAGGACAGACGCCGAGGATAAAAAATTATCCTGCCCAAAATGTCAATAGCACTCAGGTTAAGAAACCCCGCTTTATTATATAGCTACAGATCTGCAAGGTTAGGCTTGCAAATTGCCAGGTGCTGAGCCTTTAGGCACTGAACTTTCAGGAGCAGCTGCTCTTTCCTTTCCTCACTTGCCAGATGGGGGCTGGGTGTTGCCATGAAACAGCTACAACTTGGGCAGGAATCTATGGAGAGAAAGGCTGGGGGAGATTCCCCTTCCCCAAATTTAATACCAACTTTTAGAGAAAGCATTGCACTTCAACTGTTAAATTCCTGTCTGCCTCTACAAGACAGTGCCAGTTTTTTTTTTTTTCTGGAAACGGAATAGTAACTTATTATTCTCATAGTTTATAAAATGCATGGTTTCGTGTTGTGAAAGTTGATGCATTAAATTTTGGAGTCTTCCCCTCCTGTTTCATGTTCTTCAGTTGTAATCCTTCTTTGAATATTGGAATATTTGCTGTGTCAGCAAAGTACTGTAGTGGTGGCTCTGTCCAAAAAACAAAACAAAACAAAAAAACAAACAAACAAACTGATTGCCTTTCTTTTAATGTAAGGTTAATGAATTCTTAATTTCTTAAGGGTGTGCTTATTTATCAGAAACTGGCTCAAAGAGTTGCTTGTTTCCTTTGACCTGAGTTTTTAGGATTTTTTTCTAACTAAGCAATGAAGATTCTTGCCAACAGATTTAAATGGTCAGTCTAATCTCTTTTTTTTCCACCCTTGCCAGTTTCTTCCATCTGCTCCCAGTTGTCTTCAGCATGGGGGAGCACAACCACTCTCCCGGGAATGAGCTTCAGCACAGGACGAGAGCAGAGGTTCCCGGAAAGAAAAGCTGGCACTCCCAGGCCTACGCCCTTGGGGCTGTTTCCAACTTTATGTCTACTTTTCTGACCTTTCCTATCTATAAGGTTGTGTTCCGGCAACAGATCCATGCCATGGCAGTGTCAGAGGCTGTGAGACAGCTTTGGCACGAAGGTCCTCAATACTTCTACCGGGGAATCTACCCTCCTCTTCTCTCCAAGACCTTGCAAGGGACTCTTCTGTTTGGGACTTATGATAGCCTGCTGAGCTCTCTCTCTCCTGTTGGGCCGCACACTCTGGGACACCGCTGGGCTGCAGGGCTGATGTCTGGTGTGGTGGAGGCTGTGGCACTCAGTCCCTTTGAAAGGGTGCAAAATGTGCTCCAGGATGGTCGCCAGCAAGCTCGCTTCCCCAGCACCTTCAGCATTCTCAAGGAATTCAACTCTTATGGTCTTTGGGGGCGCCTGTCGCTGGGCTACTACCGTGGTTTCTGGCCTGTCCTGGCCAGGAACAGCCTGGGGAGTGCTCTGTATTTTTCTTTCAAGGACCCGATCCAGGATGGCCTGGCAGAACAAGGCCTTCCCTATTGGGTTCCTGCCTTGGTGTCTGGTAGTGTCAATGGAACAATCACCTGCCTAGTTCTATATCCTCTGATTGTGCTGGTTGCTAATATGCAGTCCCATATTGGATGGCAGAACATGCCAAGCCTGTGGGCCTCTGCCCAGGATGTGTGGAACACTCGGGGCCGAAAGCTGCTCCTGATCTACCGTGGAGGCTCCCTGGTCATCATAAGGTCAAGTGTGACATGGGGCCTCACTACGGCAATCCATGACTTCCTGCAGAGGAAGTCTCGCTCCAGGGAAATGCTGAAGACTGACTAGCTGCAGAAAGTGTGGCCATGGCAGCTTTGGTATTCTAAATCTTCCCTGGTGGGTTCTATACCGCTTACTTCTTTGGCTCGGTTGCCTAATACAGCCATTCTTTAGCATCTGTAAACTCAACGCGTGGGAGAAGTTCCCGACTACCAACCTGTTGAGCACGGACAAAGCCCAACAGGATTCCTTAGTCAAAAAGAAACGTTCGCCCCAGTCTCTCCACAGCTTCAGTAGCCTCAGAGCCAGGAGGCCTTTAAATAACCCAGATTAAGTGTCATTCCTTTAAGGAATTCCTTGACAATAAGAGGAAACTTAAAAAGATGGGCTTACTTAGCACTGTGAGCTCTGCGACCCCTCTAGGTGTCCTCCAGACCAAAATGAGTGGAACTCCAACTTCAAAGAACTATGCTTGACTCTTAGAATGGGAATTTCATAAAACTTCTCAGATGGCTACATTTTTATGATATTGTTCACTTCCTCTATCACCACTCCTCACTTTTCAAGGCTGTGGATCCTACTTTCAGGGTAGCAGCTGTGGCTGGAAATCCTAAATTAGACTTGCTTAAACTCATCATGTCCCACAAGAACTAGTGGGGCTGGAGATGGGAGTGAGAAGAGGTGTGACCCATGGATGTAAAGAATAAAAACTTTGAAAGAAGAGATTTAATTACATGCAAAATAGAAACATTTAATATTGTCTGTTTGGTGTTATCTGCCAGGATATTTCTGAGAGCAAGGTGATAACATTGCCTAGAAACTGTTTGAATTTCTCTAAGAAACCTGGAAGTGAAGTGACCATATCTCTTCACAAATAATTGCATATTTTGTTGAAGTGGTAAATGTAGTTGCTATGACATAAAGATCAGAAATCTTAGCCTGTTATTCAGAGCCATTCAATATATGGTCCTCGTGTAACTTTCAACATATTGTCACTCCACTTACATAAACCCCAAACACCAGCCAAGGTGAACTATTCTTCTCTCCCCAAACATTCCATGAACTTTCCCATGGCCATACTTTGGCCCACACTATTATTTCCACCTGCAGTGCTCCTTCTTCACATGCCAGTCTACCAAAATCCTTCCAGTTCCTCAAAGCTCAGCTCAGAGGTCACCTTCTTTATGGAGCCTCTTGATTTCCCCCAAATGAATGTAACATAAGTCTCTGTGATGCCCCTTTCTAACAGCACTTCATACATGGTACTGATTCCACTATGTCACTAATCTCATGTGACCCTGTGTTCTTGTATTCTTCAATACCTCCTACTAGACTGTAAAACTTATTGAAAGCAGGGATTCTTGTATGCATTTTTAAATCTTCCATTGTGCCTGGGTGCTCAATAATGTTGGTTGAATTATTGAATTGATTATCAAGCTGTGATATGGTATATCCTCAGGGTGCTGTCCCTTGTACATGAAGATAATATTATTGACTCACTGTCAGCAAGACACGTGCCTTTGGGCTGTGTTTTTGTTTTCTTTTAATAGTGGATTTAGTTTTGTGCTAATGATAATGATGCTGCTGATAATAATAATAATAAATTACTTTCAACTGGAATATTTGATGAGTTTGTGTTACTGATGTCATGTTTGCTATCAGCACCAGTTCAGAAACTGAAATTTCATAAACAGAATAACACTGTATAACTGTCCCATGTGTTTCAACTCTGGAATTTTGAAGATTTCCAAGATGATATGTGTTATAGATTTCCCTTACAGATATCTTGATAATGCCCTGCACTTGCATCTCCTTACTGAACCAAATTTGTCCTTTATTTGTCTTACCAAGTTGTAGATCTAGCAATGAGAACTTCTCACTGAATGCCACAGAAATTAAAGAGACAGTTGTTGGAGATATGATGACAGAGAGCATTTGCCGCCAAGGTTGGCAGAAAATGGCTGGTCCAAGACAGCTGAAGATGAATTTCCACATCTGCAGATCTGGATGTGTTGGGACAGTACTCGACTTGCGGATTCAAGCAAGTATGAACACAGGGTCTGCATAATGAAGGGAAAAAGATACATTTATCTCCCAAGTACACTGTTGATTTCTACTTATGTCACTGTGTTCATCCATTTCCCTTTCTTCATTTTAACATCTGATTTAGAAATAATTTCAAACATATAAAAATGTTGCAAGCATAAATAAAGCTTAAAGAACACCCATGTACCCTTTACCCAATTTCACCTATAATTAACGTTTCTCCCCATTTGCTTTATTACTTGTGCCCTCTGTCTATACACACACAGGATATTTTTTTCCTGAACTGAGAGTTGCATACATCAATTTTCAATATTACTAGATTCAATGTTTGTAGATCCAAATTCTTTTTTAAAAGACCGTGTTTTATCTCTATGACAATGGCACAGTTATTACAGAGTATTTTAAAATGAAAACTCACATGGTATATGTGATACTGTGACATATATACTTGATCTTCGATCCTGTTTCCTGGCATATAACTCCTAAAATCCTTAGAGTTTCCCAATTGATATCTTTTTGTATGCTAATGATTGACTTATGGCTGGCAGCTCATAGTTGCTTCAGGATGGGAACTGGTCACCAGAAAGACCCAGGCACCATTAGGGGATTGGGACTTAACAGCCTCATTCCTGACCTCCAGGGAGAAGGGAGGGATGGAAAGTTAAGTTGATCACTAGTGGCCAATGATTTAATCAATCACGTCTATGTAATGAAGCTTCGATAAAAACCCCAAAGCAGCAGGTTTGGAGAGCTTCCAGATAGCTGAACATGTGGAGGTTCCTGGAGGGTGGTGCCCCAGGGAGGGCATGGAAGCTCTGAGCCCCTTCCCCAGTACCTCACCCTATGAATCTCTTCATCTGTGTTCTTTGATATATCTTTATAATAAACTGGTAAACATTAAATATTTTCCTGAGGTCTGTGAGCCTTTCTGGCAAATTAAACCCAAAGAGGGGGGTCATGTAAACTCAAATTTGAAGCCCATCTGTCAGAAGTTCTGGAGGCCTGGATTTGCAACTGGTGTCTGAGGGGCCTGGAAACAGTCTTGTGAGACCTAGTCCTGAGCTTGTGGGATATAATGCTATCTCCAGGTAGATTGTGTCAGAATGGAATAGGAGAACACCCAGCTGGTGTTTGCTGCAGAATTGACTGCTCATGTAGTGTGTGGGAAAACCCCACACATTTGGACATCGAAATCTTCTGTGTTGGTTGCTGTGATGTGAGAGCACAGGAAAAAGTTTGTGTGTTTTCCCTTCAGAGCGTATTTTAAAGCTAAATTGGTAATAATTGCTTAAATTTACTATATTTGCCTTTATAAAAACTTTAAATTTACATTATGTATGTTGAAACTTGAAGTTATGCAATTATAAACATGCATTTACAACTAAAGCATGTTATAATTTAAATAATTGAGTTTTTCAAATTGGTTCATATAAAATCATAGGCAATATTGTAAAATTATACAGGCCTGTCAACTTTTTCCACTTAAATCTTCTAAGCAAAATTTAAGGGTGTAGTCGTTTTCTGGTAATTTTAAATGTCAATATTAATATTTAGTTTGGTGATGTTAATGTGGCTATATTTTCTGATATTAAAAATAACTTTTGGGAGTTGAGATCAATAAAATAAGGAGTTGATAAATATCTATATCTGTTTAAAGACATAAAATATACAACTTAACACTAAAACTACTTGGTATAAAAAGTTAAAAGAAAAAGAATAAAAAGTCACCATACAGCACAATATATATTTTTATCTAAATATAAACTGTATCAACTTTTCTAAAGCTCAAGGTGAAATAATAAGTAACCAGTGTTTTATGACGAATCATTATATGGTTTATTTAGACTTAATTTCACTTTTAGAATTTATTTTTAAACATTAAATGGCATTATAATTTTACTGGGATAACTACATATAACGTAGTATATTGAAGTTAATAAAATAACATTGCATATGAGAGAAAAAGCATAATTAATCTGAAACAATATATAAAGCTTTTATAAAAAAATAAGATAAAAATACCATATTTCTCTAGTTTGTTCATTCGCCAATGTCTCTGATTCTTTCATATCATCTTCCTTTCCTCAAATCTTTTACTACCCCCTCCCTCATCATTTCCAACTGGTGACCTTGCTTCCTATTTCATTAAGAAAAAAGATACATTCAGAAGAGAATTGCCAGTTTAAAGAACAATTATAAAGCCATCACCCATGTACTAACCAGCCAGGGCAAGAAATAGAACCATTTAATAAACTACTCCTCTCACTCCACCACTGATGACATCCCCCCCTCCATCTTAGGGGTAGCCCCCATGCTGACTTTTGTGATAATAATTTCTTTGCTTTTGTTTATAGGTTTTCTTCCTTATAAGCATCCCTAAACAACAGTTTTGTTTTACAGATGTTTGAACATTAAATGCTTTTTAAACTTGGAATTGTGACAATCTTGTTTCATTCCACATTGCTTGTGAGACTCATCGATATTGCAGATAGCTGTAGTTGATCTATTTTTATTGTTGCACAGTTTACCATTGTATAAATATACCATAATTTATTCATAATAACTTTGAGGGACATTCTGGTTGTTTGCAGGTTTTGTTTTTACAGTTTAATTTGTTTTATTGATGTATAGTAATTGTATATGTTTATGGGGTACATGTGATATTTTGATACATGTATACAATGTGTAATGATCAAATCAGGGTAATTGGGATATCTATCAGCTCAAATATTTAATATCTTTTTGTGTGTGTTTGTGTTCGGATTATTCCAAATCTTCTAGCTGTTTTGAAATACACAATAAATTGAATACTGTGGTCACTCTGTTGTGCTACTGAACGCTAGAACTTATTCCTTCTCTCTAACTGTATTTTTGCACCCATTAACCAATCTCTCTTCATTCACCCCTCTGCAGTACCCTTCCCAGCCTCTGGTAAACACAGTTCTACTCTCCATCTCCTTGAGATCAACTTTTTTAGCTCCCACATATGAGTGAAGACATGTGATATTTGTCTTTCTGTGCTTAGCTTATTTCACTTCACATTTCACTTCACATAATGTCCTTGGAGCTCATGTATGTTGCCACAAATGACAAGATTGCATTCTTTTTTTATAGCTGAATACTATTAAATTGTGTACATATACCACATTTTATTTATCCATTTATTTATTGATGGACACGTAGATTGATTCCATAGCTTGCATGTGCTGAATAGTGCCACAATAAACATACGAGTGCTGATATCTCTTCAAAATACTGTTAAAAAAAATTTTTTTTTTCAGATATTTGCCCAGCAGCAAGATTGTTGAATCATAATGGTAGTGCTATTTTTACTTTTTTGAGGAACACCCATACTGTTTTCCATAATGGCCGTACCAACTTACATTCCCACTAACAGTGTATGAGAATTTCCCTTTCTCCACATCCTTGCCAGCATCTGTTATTTTTTTTTTGTCTTTTTGATAATGGTCATTTTAACTGGGGTGAGATGAAATCCAATTTTTGACTGTTACGAAACAGTGCTACCATGATTGATCTTGTACATAAACACAGGTATTTCTAAGGCATTTATGTAAGAATGGAATTACTGGTTTATGGAATATGAGCACCTTCAATTTAATTGGATAATACTTAACTTCCTCATGGCATGTACCAATTCACACCCTTACTAGCCAGGTTTAATAGTTCTCATTGCTCCACCTGCTGGCCAACACTTGGTATTGTCAGACTTCTTAATTTTTGCCTATCTAGTGGGTGTAAATGGCATCTCATAATTTGATTTTCCTGATTACTAATAACGTTGAGCATCTTTTCACATGCCTTTTGAACATTAGGATTTCCTCTTCTATGAAGCATTTATTCTAGACATTTAGCATTTTTTCTTGGTGGGCTGTATGACTTTTTCAAATTAATTTGTAGAAGTTATTTAATTTTAGTTCTTTTTTTTAATATGTGTTCCATACAACTCTCCCCACTTTGTCACGTATTTTTCCATTGTAATTATTTCTTTTGACTAACATAAGTTCTAATTGTAAGATAGATAACAAAGTTATCAATTCCTTTTTATGGTAAGTGCTTTTTGTGTCTTTTCAATGAAATCTTTCTATACCCCAATATCATAAAGATATTCCTTTATAACATTTAAAATTTTTATGGTTTTGACTTTCACATTTAGGTTTGTAATATACTTGGAATTAATTTTTGTGTAGAGTATGAGAATAGAGGTCCGTTTTTTTCTTATGAATATCCAGTTGTCCCAATATCATTTGTTGAAAAGTCTTTGCTTCTTCCATTCAGTTAGAATGCCAACTATGTCAAATACCAAGTGTTCATATATTATTGGGACTATTTCTGACCTGTCTGTTCTATTCCACTAGTTTATCTAGTCTTGTGCCAATACAGCATTGCCTGTACTGTAATAATAATAAATGTCTTGGTGTCTGATAGGGAAAGTCTTCCCACATCATTTTTATTTTTCAAGAGTTTCTTATTCTTATCAATATGTACAGAAATAGATGCTGAGATTTTCTTTTCACAAAATTACTGTTGAGATTTTAATTTCAGCTAAACTTAGCTGTTGAGTTTTAACATAAACAAAAATAATGGTTGAAATTCTAATTTTAATGTTTCTCCAAGTTTCATAATATTCTTCATAGTGTTCAACATATCTTTTGTGGTATTTTTATTTGTTGCTTAATTTTTAAATAATTACTAACAGTAAAGTGGATTATCACAATGGGATTATAATGAGTTTCTTATATATAATGTCCTTCTATTTTGTTTTAAGAGAAAAAATATGCCTGTTAAGAAATCAGTTTATATGTGTTGATGCCTCATGTTGACATATTCAATATAACATATATTGATGAATATAATGTACTATATTATTATCTATAAAGATGCCACTAATTCATTAGGTTTTCAAAAGATAAACAGCAAACCTTAACAATTTTATTATGATAATGGAGATGGAGTACAAAAAAGATCAACTCTGAGATAGAGTACATAAAAGCTCAAGATATCTGTATCCAACTGCCTAGTTGACATTTTCACTGACATATAGGTATTCCAAACTTAATATGCCAAAGATTAAACTCTTTATTCTCCCTACCAATCTGTCCCTAGTCTTCCCACTTCCAATGGTATCATCGTTTTCTGGTACTTTCAACACAAAGGGTACTAACATATAGGAAACTTGACTCTCACTCATCACTCTATTTCCAGTGCCCAGACTGTCATGCACATAGTAAGTGCTCAATAGATATTTGTAGAATGAAGGAATGAAAGAATGGTCCCTGCCCTCCAAACATGTTTGATTAAAAATCATTCAACAATATACACAGAGTAGTATATGAAAAAATGCCAAAAAACTTCTGTCTCTTCTTTTGTTATTAGACCACAGCCTTAATTCAATCTCTTATTTTATACCTAGACAACTGCCATAACTCTTTTTAGTGGATCTTCTTGTTACCTTCCAATGTGAATAGCTTACAAGATAAAATCCAAACCACTCAGCATGACATTCAAGGTCCTCCATAATCTGACACCAGCCTACTTTTTTCACCTCGTTTTCCTCTACTTAAATATTACGAATCTTGATGTCCTAACCACATAAGACTACTGGCTGTTTCCCAAGTGTGCCCTACGTTTCTCTTTGTTCTTCTTTTCCCCTCTTCCTGGAATTACACTGCGCCCATTTCTTCCTTCAACAAATGCTATCCATTTTTAAAGGCCCAATTCAAATGTCATTTCCTTTTTTCAGGCTTCTTGGACTCTCTCAGGTAGAATTAGGTTTCCCTCTTTTCCACTTTCCCCTGGTACTTATTAACCTTGATGTAACATTTAAAATCATAGATGTCATAGAATTATTAGACTCAGAAGTAGTCTTGATCATCATGTGGTCTGAGTTCTTCATGCTATGGAGGGCCAGAGCTGGAAGAATCCAAGTCTTTTAATTTGCCTTGCCTCATGATTATTTCTGTACACACACACACACATATATATATATATATATATATATATATATATATATATATATATATATATTTGAGACGGAGTCTCACTCTGTTGCCTAGGCTGGAGTACAGTGGAACCATCTCAGGTCACTGCAACCTCCGCCTCCCAGGTTCAAGCGATTCTCTTGCCTCAGCCTCCCAAGTAGCTGGGGTTACAAATGCGTGCCAACACGTCTGGCTAATTTTTGTATTTTTAGTAGACATGCGGTTTTGCCATGTTGGCCAGGCTTGTCTTGAACTCTTGACCTCAAGTGATTTGCCCACCTCGGCCTCCCAAAGTGCTGGGATTACAGGCGTGAGCCACTGTACCCGGCCTATTCGTGTACATATTTTTTATTCTCTACCTGTCATGTGGCTGGGAAGAAATAGGGTCTTATTCCTTTTTATGTTCTTCATGATACTTAATACAATCTATTGCACATAGTGGATAATACAATAAGTATGTTTTAATTGACTTGAGATGAGAAGGATGGTTTAAGTAGAGGTAGCATTGATAGTATTGTACTTTGTACCAGGTACCATGCCAGAGTTTTACAAGAATTATCTGATCACACAGTCCTGTGAGATAAGCACCATTTTTATCCTTACTTGCCCAAGAATTCATAGCCAGTAAGTCGTCGAATCTGGACCAGAATCCACATTCCTCTGGCTCCAGATTCTTTGCTCTGAGTCATTGTGCTACAGTACAAAACAACAAGGTGGGAACTCAAATATTTTGAGTTTAGAATATGATTGATGGATGAATTTGGCATGAAAGGCTAACTTTTATTTCCTGAAGGACATAGCAGCTAGGTTTGGGACTATATTGTGGAAGGCTCTGAACGCCAGGCATGGTATAAGAAGCTACCTCCTTTCCGTAGTTCTCCATCTGCACCAGTCTAGATCACTGTCTGAGGCCCAACTCAAACACTCCTTATTATTTGAAGACTTCCAGGATCTTCCAAGTTACAATGAATTGCCCCTGCTCCCACAGCACTTTGTTCATACCTTTGTTATAATACATAATCTATCCTTCCTTCCTTCCTTCCTTCCTTCCTTCCTTCCTTCCTTCCTTCCTTTCCTTCCTTCCTCTTTACCTCTCTCTTTCTCTCCCCTTCCTTCCTTTCCTTCCTTCCTTTTATCTCTCTCTTTCTCTCTCCCCTTCCTTCCTTCCTTCCTTCCTCTCTTTCTTTATATTTCTCTTTCCCTCCCTCCCTCTTCCCTCCCCTCTCCTCCTCTCCCCTCCCCTCCCCTCCCCTTTCCTTCCCTTCCTTCGACAGAGCCTCACTGTTACCCAGGCTGGAGTGCAGTGGCATGATCTCGCCTCCCCTGAGTTCAAGCAACTCTCCCGCCTCAACCTCCAAGTAGCTGGGACTACAGGTGTGCACCACCATGCCTGGCTAGTTTTTGTACTTTTTGTAGATATGGGGTTTCACCATGTTGCCCAGGCTGTTCTCAAACTTCTGGGCTCGAGCAATCTGCCCACCTTGGCCTCTCAAAGTGCTGGGATTATAGGTGTGAGCTGCTGCCTGGCCAATATGACTTTCTTAACAGAAATATTTTGTGGCTGTGTCTGTCTTCTTCACATTTTGTAAACTCCTTGAGAGTGGACACTTTATTTATGATTGTATACCTCTTTTTATTTAGCAACTGATATATAGTAGATGCTTGTCTTACTCCATTTTGCGTTGCTATAAGTGAATACCTGAAACTGGGAAATTTACAAAGAAAAGAGGTTTATTTAGCTCATGGTTCTACAGGCTGGGAAGTTTAAGATTCGGGAGCTGCATCTGGTAGCTTCTGATGAGGGCCTTGTACTGCATCAAAACATGACAGAAAAATGGAAGGGAAAGCAGTTCCCTGCAAAGACAGCAAAACACAAAACACAAGAGGCAACCTCACTTTACAACAACTTGCTCTTGCATAACCAATCCAGTCCCACAAAGAGTAAGAATTGACTCACTCCTACCAGACTGCTTTAATCCCTTCATGAGGTTGAATCTTTAGTGGCCCAGAAGCCTCTTAAAGGTTCCATCATCTCTCAACACTGTTACAGTGGGGACTGTCTCAATATGAGCTTTGGTGGACACAAACCATATTCAAATTATAACAATGCTCAATAAATGTTAGTTGAATTAAATGTTTCATTGGGAGAATATAGACATGAATAAGGCATGGTTTTTTTCCTCTCAAGAGAAGCCAACATTCTATCAAGGGAAACA
Organism: Alouatta palliata; assembly: GCA_004027835.1. NCBI lineage: Eukaryota > Metazoa > Chordata > Mammalia > Primates > Atelidae > Alouatta > Alouatta palliata. The sequence continues at coordinate 12,743 of PVKV010035909.1, forward strand.
GTACATAATTCCACATAAGAAGCTATACTAGTGACATGTATAAAGCATGTGGAATTCAGCAATCAATTACAAAACACAATAGGAAAAATAGCCCATTCATGATATTCCCAAAATCTTAAGGCAGCTAGGAGGATAGCTAACAAAGATGTATAAACCATTATACAGAAAAGTATAATATTGTACTAAAAGAAATTTAATAAAAATTGGAAAGTGGAGGAATATACTTGTTAAGAACTACAAAAGGTCTAGAATTGGACCCTATTTACAAACTTACAAATTAGCCTGACACGCACTCAAGAAAAATGCATATGTTTATTCACTAAAGACATTATAAATATGCTCATAACAGCATTATTTGAAATAGCCCCAAACTGAAAAAAAACAAGTCTCCACCAACAGAAGAATAAACAAATAAATTGCAGTATATTCATACATTAAAATGTAGCACATAAAGGATAATTAACTACAAATTCACAACAACATGGATGAATCTCACAAAACTAATGTTAAGCAAAAGAAGCCAAACACAGAGGAGTATATACTGAAAGATCCCATTTATTTAAAGCAGAAAAGAGGCAAAACTAATTATCAGGAGAGTGGTTATCATCCCTGAGCATAGGGACTGGATAGGGGCACAAAAGAAGTTTGGGGGCAGGGGGCTGGTAACATACTGTGTCTTGATCTGAAAGCTGGTTATATGGGTGTCTTTACTTTGTGAACATTTATCAAGATATACACCTAAGATATGTATGTATGTATACTGTACTTAAATAAAACATTTTGAAAATCTGCCTAACAGGATACTTTCTCACCAGTAGAGTTGCATGCATACTGAAAGTCATGTTTTTCCACAAACAGGTTTATTCCAGTTACATTTGTTGTAAATGAACATAATATGGATGCAAAAAAGGAGATCAGCTCACTATTCCTATTCAACATAGTACGGGAAGTTCTAGCCAGAGCAATCAGGCAAGAAAAAGAAATAAAGGGTATTCAATTAGGAAAAGAGGAAGTCAAATTGTCTTTATTTGCAGATGACATGAATGTATATTTAGAAGACCCCATTGTTTCATCCCCAAATCTCCTTAACATGCTAAGCAACTTCAGCGAAGTCTCAGGATACAAAATCAATGTGCAAAAATCACAAGTATTCCTATATATCAATAACAGACAGAGAGCCAAATCATTAGTGAACTCCCATTCACAAGTGCTACAAAGAGAATAAAATACCTAGCAATACTAACAAAGGATGTGAAGGGCCTCTTCAAGGAGAACTATAAACCACTGCTCAAGGAAATAAGAGAGGACGCAAACAGATGGAAAAACATTCCGTGCTCATGGTTAGGAAGAATCAATATTGTGAAAATGGCCATACTGCCCAAAGTAATTTATAGATTCAACGCTATCCCCATCAAGCTACCATTGACCTTCACAGAACTGGAAAAAACCACCATAAACTTCACATGGAACCATAAAAGAGCCTGCATAGCCAACACAACCCTAAGCAGAAAGAACAAAGCTGGAGGCATCATGCTACCTGACTTCAAACTATACTACAAGGCTACAGTAATCAAAAAAGCATGGCACTGGTACCAAAACAGAGATATAGACCAATGGAACAGAACAGAGGCCTTGGAAGTAACGCTACACATCTGCAACCATCTGATCTTCCACAAACCTGATAAAAACAAGTACTGGGGAAAGAATTCCCTGTTTAATAAATGATGTTGGGAAAACTGGCTAGCCATGTGCAGAAAGCTGAAACTGGACCCCTTCCTTACACCTTACACTAAAATTAACTCCAGATAGATTAAAGATTTAAACATGAGACATAACACCATAAAAGCCCTAGAAGAAAACCTAGGCAATACCATTCTGGATATAGGCATAGGCAAGGACTTCATGACTAAAACACCAAAAGCAATAGCAACAAAAGCCAAAATAGACAAATTGGATGTAATTAAACTTGAGAGCTTCTGCATAGCAAAATAAACAATCATTAGAATGAACCAGCAATCAATAGAATAGGAAAAAGTTTTTGCAAGCTACCCGTCTGACAAAGGGCTAATATTCAGAATCTACAAAGAACTAAAGCAGATCTACAAGAAAAACAAACAAACAACCCACCCCATCAAAAAGTGGGCAAAGGATGTGAACAGACACTTCTAAAAAGAAGACATTTATGTGGGCAACAAGCATATGAAAATGCTCATCATCACTGGTCATTAGAGAAATGCAAATCAAAACCATATTGAGATACCATCTCACACCAGTTAGAATGGTGATCATGAAAAAATCTGGAGACACCGGGCGCGGTGGCTCACGCCTGTAATCCCAGCACTTTGGGAGGCTGAGGCGGGCGGATCATGAGGTCAAGAGATCGAGACCATCCTGGTCAACATGGTGAAACCCCGTCTCTACTAAACATACAAAAAAATTAGCTGGGCGTGGTGGCACGCGCCTGTAGTCCCGGCTACTCGGGAGGCTGAGGCAGGAGAATTGCTTGAACTCGGGCGGCGGAGGTTGCAGTGAGCCGAGGTCGCGCCACTGCACTCCAGCCTGGCGCCTGGTGACGGAGTGAGACTCTGTCTAAAAAAAAAAAAAAAAAAAAAAAAAAAATCTGGAGACAACAGATATGGAGAAGATGTGGAGAAATATGAACACTTTTACACTGTTGGTGAGAGTGTAAATTAGTTTAAATATTGTGGAAGACAGTGTGGTGATTTCTCAAGGATCTAGAAATAGAAATACCATTTGACCTAGCAATCCTATTACTGGGTATATACCCAAAGGATTATAAATCATTCTATTATAAAGACCCATGCACATGTATGTTCATTGTGGCACTGTTTACAATAGCAAAGACTTGGAACCAACCCAAATGCCCATAAATGATAGACTGGATAAAGAAAATGTGGCACATATACACCATGGAATACTATTCAGCCATAAAAAAGGATGAGTTCATGTCCTTTGCAGGGACATGGATGAATCTGGAAACCACCATTCTCAGCAAACTAACACAAGAACAGGAAACCAAACACCATATGTTCTGACTCATAGGTGGGTGTTGAACAATGAGAACACATGGACACAGGGAGGGGAACATCACACACTGGGGTGTGTTGGGGTTGGGGATTAGGGGAGGGATAGCAGGGGGTGGGGAGGTTGGGGAGTTATAACATTGGGAGAAATGCCTAATGTAGTCTAATTGTTCAACATCCGTCTACGAGTGAGAATATGCGGTGTTTGGTTTTCTGTTCCTGTGTCAGTTTGCTGAGAATGATGGCTTCCAGGTTCATCCATGTCCCTACAAAGGATGCAAACTCATCGTTTTTGATGGCTGCATAATATTCCATGGTGTATATGTGCCACATTTTCCCTGTCCAGTCTATCATCGATGGGCATTTGGGTTGGTTCC
>PVKV010035911.1:0-16164 GCA_004027835.1 Alouatta palliata
GGGTGGTGGAGATCAGGGGTGGTGGACATCGGGGTGGTGGAGATCGGGGTGGTGGTGCTCACTGGATAGGGTGTTGCAAGGATAAATGGGATAACACCCTCAAACATGGCACCAGGCGCACAGTCCGTGCTCTCTAAGCGTTACCCATTACGCTCACACCTGCTGCTGCCGCCTGAGTAAAGCAGTCCCTGTTTAACCTGGTTCTTGTTCCACAGAAAATGCCCTGATGTCATAACCAAAACGACTGGCTCGCTCCTGTCCTATGGGAGGGGACTTTTGACAGGCGGGTTCTGGAAAAACATTACTGATGGCAGAATATCACCGTGGGCCTGGCTGGCTTTGCTACTGGCAGGTAGGTGCCACTCACCTGTGGCCTTTTTTATTTTGGGAAAGTGTGGATCAGCATTCACGGACTTTGGACCTCCAGAGATGATTAAGCATAATTAACGGTAACAATAGCCATGATTTCCGTGAGAAAGAAATTTACCTGTCCAAACCCAAAGAATGAACTCAGAAACCTGGAGAACAGCGAAAGTGAGACTTTCAATGACGGTCTTGGAAGATCGGGGGTCTGACGGGCAGGTACACCCAGCACAGTTTCAGGACACAGTTTATCCCCTAGTGCGCAGGTCCCTCCCAGTGCCTCACAGGCTGGGTACTACGGGGTCACAGTCTTCCCGGATGTCGCCTGTTGCTTGGGCAGGGGCTTCAGGTGTCCTTTTTAGGGTTGTCCTGCTGCGTTTTGTTGCAGACCACAATGCATTGCGATCCCAGTCAGCTCAGGGGCTCTTAGGTATTTGACTTATGACCTAAGTAGCCGGGCAGGCTGGTAAGAACAGGCAAAGCGAGCTATTTTGCAGGCTAGTAAACGTTCATCTTAGACTGAACTTTTCAGGTGAAGGCAACTAAGGTGGGTGGGGGAGGAAGGGGAGGCCAACAAGCAGGCCTTGGCTATTCAATCAGGGACCTAGTATATCCTGCTTCTTTTGTAATTTGCTGAACTAAGCCGATTTAAGGCACTTTGTCTTGGAAATGGACTACTGTATATATATAATTTCCTTCAATTTTGGGCTGTCCTCTACAAATGGTGTGCTGGGTTTCTCTGCTGTTGGCTGAGTCCTTAACACCAGTGGGAATCTTTTGATTCATCCCATTTAGCTCTTGCTCCCTTTCTTCACAACAGTCATTCCAAAACATGGTGGCTTTTCTCAGGCCCTACGGGTCAGGACATTCCTTCCCACACACAGACTCAGCTGAAGCTATGGGTCCAACCCCGTCACGCTTACACATCCCGAGTTTCTTAACATCAGAAACACCCATGTTAGACAGCACATTCAGCCATCTCTTCTGCTGATCATGTTTAGAAAAGTCAGTGTTGGCCGCGCATGGTGGCTCACGCCTGTAATCCCAGCTCTCTGGGAGGCCGAGGTGGGTGGATCACCTGAGGTCAGGAGTTCGAGACCAGTCTGGCCAACATGGCAAAACCCCATCTCTTCTAAAAACACAAAAATATTAGCTGGGCGTGGTGGGGGGTGCCTGTAATTCCAGCTACTTGGGAGGCTGAGGCAGGAGAGTCACTTGAACCCAGGAGGTGGAGGTCACCGTGAGCCGAGATTGCACCACTGCACTCCAGCCAGCGCATCAGAGCAAGACTCCATCTCAAAAACAAAGAAAGAAGGAAAGAAAAGTAAGTGTCTTCCCCGGTGTGTGTGTGTTTCCTAGGTTTGCAGAGGAGAACCTGAGGCCATTCTTACACTCCGCGAATAAGCACTTCATGGCAGGCTACCAAGTGATCTTCTACGTCATGGTGGGCGCCTTCTTCGAGCTGCCCCACATACAGCCCAGTCCTCTTCGAACATTCAAAGTGTTTAAAGTGGGCACTGGGAGGGGATGGCCCGATGGCCCCCTGGCACCCATGAAGAGCCTGGGTGAATACATCGTCAGTCACATCCAGGACGAGGTGGACTTTCTCTTCAGCATGGCTGCCAACCAGGTCTTCCAGAGCAAGTTTGGGGTGGAGACCCTGGGCCCGATGGTGGCCCACCTCCACGCCTGGTGGTATTTCAGTAACACCAAGAACTTCCCTTACGAGAGGAGGCTGGCCTCAGCAGCTTGCGTCCCGTTTGGACAGGGGGATTTCTATTACAGCAGCTTGATGGTTGGTGGCATGCCCCATAATATCCTAGATTTCATCGAAAACTCTCTGAATAGAGTTACCCATGACATCAAAAATGGACTCCACAGCACCTATGAAAAGCACCTCAACAAGTATTTTTATCTAAATAAACCCTCCAAGCTGGTTTCACCAGAATGCAGGTGGGATCTTGCATTTTCTCCTCCTCCACAGATCCAATACGTCAAGGTGGTACATGATTCCCACAGGAAATTATGACCACGCCATTAGGTTCATGATGAGTAAACAAATCGCAGCAACTTCTTATAAATGTGGAACTTCTTAAAACCTTCCATTTTTTTAGAGACATAAACATTTACATCCTTCCAAAATAAATGTTTCCTTTTGCCATTTTGAGCCATCTTATTTGGCTAATATAGTATAAAGAAGAAAAGGCTCATTACTTAATGTCAATACACAGTAATATTATTAGCTATGTATTGTAGATAATGTGGAAATACTTTTGACATAGAATGAATTTTTTTTTTATGGAGAAAGACTCTAGTTCAGAAAAAACATTCACAAAATGGAAAAGTTATATATGCAAAGGAAAAAAATCAGTTCCAGGCCACTCATTGAGTGTTCGTTGTGTTTTTCCATACTGGGATACACATGGCTGTGGTTAACCCCTTCTGCTGTCTCAATCTGTCCAGTGTGTGATTCATCACAGGTGAGCTAGAGGAATCTGGTCAAAGCCACGTCTTACTTTTATGATTTCAAAGCAAGATATTCAATTTGTTCTGTTAAAAAGCTGTAGGTATTTTATTTTTAAAAAAAGATACTTATTGAGCTCAGTGGTAAAGGCACTTTGCCAGATGCAGACAGGGATAGAAAGGAGTTTGGAACACCTGTGCTGTGCCCCTGGCAGCCTGTAGTCTGGCAGGGGTTGAGGCCGTGTGCTACGAGCGCATATTCAGAATGCTAAAAGTGACAAGGAAGATGCTACCTGAGCTCTGTAGTGGGCAGGGAGCTGGCACCTCCATGAGACGCTTTGTGTGGCTGCAGAGGGAGAGTGCTCCTAACTCCGTGAGCAGTTGCAGCTGTGAACAGCTTTGGCAAGTGTTATGGTGGGACTTACATCCCACCCCATGACTATGCTGAAGTGTTGGGGTTCACTCGGGGTGGCTGGCAAAATATTAGGCAAATATCAGGGAAAGTTAGAAGATTATAGTCTCAAACCTTTTGGAAGGCTGCAAGGTTTTAATGGAATGGGCTGAAGGCACTCAGTTCATTATGTTATAACTTTAAGTCATAGGGTAAAAGATTAGGGACAATGAAAGCTTCCCCAGTGAAGTCTGTTTACCCCACATTCCTTTGTCTCTGCTCTAATTGTTTGCTCATGTAAACTCTGTGCTGATGGTCCTCTCAGGGGGAGGTCAAAGGGGAATTACCCGTTAATGGTGTTTACTCTGTGTCCTGGTACCTAAAGCTTTTATCATTCATAAAACCACTCTTTTAACCATGTCAATTATCCACAAGCACGTTGACTTAGAACCTCTGCTATTAAATCTATCCTGAATAAATGTGAGGCGTTACAGGGAGTTATGGCTGCTTGGCTGCACTCGCCCTCTGAAAGCAGCCGACAGCCATCCCTAGCCCACTCACATTAGTGCGTGTGAGTGCACTCATTCATCCGTCATCCAGTCAGGGTCTGCAGGACAGACCTCCGCAGGTGGTGACTGATGTCTCAGGTGGTGACCCCAACATGATCGAGGTCTCACTGAAGACCTGCGTCAATGAGACTGTCCGGAGATTGGGCTGTTAAAGAGGTCATTAAGGTAAAATGAGGCATTAAGGTGGGCCCTGATCCCACAGGACTGGCTGGCGTTCTTATAAGAGGAGGTGAGGACACAGGCACACATGGGGGCCACCGTGAAGACACGGGGAGAAGAGGCATCTGCAAGCTGAGGATTGAGGCCTCGGGAGGGGCCAGCCCTGCAGCACCTTGATCTTGAACTTCCAGCCTCCGGGACTCTGAGGATGCACATTGCCGCTGCTGAGGCTGCCCAGCCCAGCCCATCATACTGTGTTAATGGTGGACTGAGCAAACTGATCCAGTAGGTGTCCCAAAAATAATGGCAGCTCAAACACTCGATTGCAAGGAGTGCTGGCCACCGCTTCCTGGGATGGAAGACTGTGGGAAGTAAAAAAGTTCCTCTTTAAAGTTTCCTTTCTTGTTAAAGAATAAATCGTAAGTAAGTGTGCTATTAACTCTTTGTTAAGCCCTATCCTGTGTAGCTGTGAGACATGCCGTGCTCACAGGCACATAGTACATTCTATGTCCTTGTACTTTAACCAAGATATCTGTGCTGGACGTGCTCACAGGCATGTCCCTGCTCTCCATTGCTTTTACCTGTTTAGAAAAGTTTTAAGTTGTTAACCAATTGGGTTTTAGTTTAGATTGTGAGGTCTGGCTCCAGCCAATGGAGATCAGACACAGCAGTAAGGACGACCTCAAATGCATAAGGGATAAATGTGTCTGCTTTCCTTTGTTCATTGTACTCTCTGGCAAGATGGCCAGCGAGGGTACCCCTTCCTGCAGTCTAGGAAGTAAAAGTTGCATTGATGAAAGATCCTTTGTCTCAGTGCTGACTTTTCTTTGTGGCACCAAGCAACTGTTTCCAACAAAGAAGGAGGCTGAGAAAAGCCTCCCTGAGTTCAGAATTAGACCTGGCGCTACCACCCCAGGGCCCCTCCATTATACCACCCAGCCTCCCCGTCATGCCCAGTTCATGACACGGACCGTCTTAAAGAACCTATCTGTCAAGATTTAGCTCACCCTACCTCTTTTTTGCTGTCGTCTCCTTTGACTAAAAGAAGGTGATCTTTTTTTTGTTTTTTCTTTTTCTTTAAAGATGGGGTTTCACCATGATGGCCAGGCTGGTTTTGAACTCCTGACCTCAGGTGATCCACCCACCTTGGCCTCCCAAAGTGCTAGGATTACAGGCCTAAGCCACCACACCTGGCCAAAGCAGGTGATCTTTTCAGTGACTCATTTATTCTTGCATCTCACAGAGTAGCTCTCAATTTTTTTAAAAAATTTATGAACGATTCAAAAGAGTGAAAATAGATATTACATTAGCCACAAACCCTATATATAGAGTATTTGTAATTACTTTGGCCAGATCTGGAAAGGGTGGGGTGTACTGAAATAAACTTTTATTTCTTGCCAATTTATAGATAAGGCTAGATGACTGAGAAGGCTTCTGACATTTTATCTTTAAAAATCATGAAATCAACCAGGCGCAGTGGCTCATGCCTGTAATCCCAGCACTTTGGGAGGCCAAGGCGGGCAGATCACCTGAGGTTAGGAGTTCAAGACCAGCCTGCCCAACATGGTGAAATCCGGTCTCTACTAAAAATACAAAAAATTAGCTGGACGTGGTGGCTGAGGCAGGAGAATCGCTTGGACCTGGGAGGTGGAGGTTGCAGTGAGCTGAGATCATGCCACTGCACTCCAGCCTGGACAACAAGAGCAAAACTCCATCTCAAAAAAAAAAATTATGGAATCAATATTAAAGTATTGTAAATTTCTTGATTTGCAAGGCAGAACAACAGGAAGCTTGTTAATGTTTAGAATTTCCAGGTCTGGGGCAAGCCTGCTCAGAAGACTTAGAAACTAGGTCACCCAGAAAAGCCAACGTCTGTCCCCACCAGCCAGTGTGTGCCTCCCTCACAGAAGGTGCTAAATAGATTTCTAAAAGAAGTTTAATTTTGCCAGTTTGATGAGCAAAACTAAATAGCCTCTCTTTTTTTTTTTATTTGGTTACTTATGAAGTCAAGGCGTCTTTTCATCAGCCTTTTGATCTATGCAAATAGCCTTTTTCTATCTTCTGCTCGACATTTTTTTTTTTTTTTTTAGAGACAGGATCTCACTCTGTTGCCCAAGCTGGAGTGCAGTGGTGTGATTTGGCTCACTGTGGCCTCAAACTCCTGGGCTCAAGGGATCCACCAGCCTCAGCCTCCCCAGTAGCAGCGACTATAGATGCATACCACAATACGCAGCTAATTTTTTTTCTTTTTATTTTTTTTGTTTGGGGCTGCTTCTATTTTTTCGGTAGAGACAGGGTCTTGCTATGTTGCTCAGGCCGGTCTCAAACTCCCGGCTCAAGCTATAGCCTGGCCTCGGCCTTCCACAGTGATACAGTGATGGGATTGCAGGCATGAGCCACCACGCTGGCCCTTTGAGGAGTTTTGATTGACGTATGCATTTACATATGTGATATGAACCCCTCGTCACATTTGCTGCAAATGTTAATTTCAGATTGTTGTTTCCATGTTAATTGTGTTGATGATGTCTTTGGTGTGCCTGAGTTTAAAACTCTCATGGCTGCCATCCCTTCCCCTGGCGTTTACGCGGGCTGTGTAGATATCTCATCCCTGAGTCATAGAGAGTATAGAAGTTTCCAGGCTTGGCTGACGCCGATGTCGGCTCACGCCTGTAATCCAAGCACTTTGGAGGCCAAGGCGGGAGGATCACCTGAGGCCGGGAGTTCAAGAACAGCCTGACCAACATGGTGAAACCCCGTCTTAAAAAAAAAAAAAGAAGAAGTTTCCAGGCTTCCTTTTATTCAGAGTTGATTAGGGACTAATTTTAAGATAATGTGAAGGGTGAGAGATCTAATCTGATTTCCCCCCATCTGTCTTGCCCATTTCCCTCAACGCTATTTATTGAATAAATAATGCTTTTTTAGGACAGGCCGTTTGTACCATCTATGAAGCTGTCGTATATAACCATGTTCATTTCTTGACTTGACACCCAGTCTCATTGCCGTTCTTCTGCCCTGAGCTAATATGCCACAGGCTTCTCACCACTGTCATTTTACATTAGGGTGGGGTGGTACATCCACCTGCATGACTCTTCCTTTAAAATTGTTCCCAAACTTTTATTCCTTCATGTGAATTGTAGATTCAGATGTGCAGTTTGGAGGACAATCCCACTGGAAGATTAACCGAATGGCTGAAGTGTGCAGGTGAGCTTGAGGTTATTAACTACGATGTTGAGAGATACCCAGTGCTCTCGTGTTGATGTTTATTCTAGTCACTTTTCTGCCCCAGAAAAGGTGATTTCTTTATAATCTTACAAATTCCGTAAGCCCCGTGCTAAACGTGCGCTGTGTGCTTTGCGATGGCCATTTTTCCTTGTGCTTTTCCAGCCGGGCTTGCTGGTGTGCAGGAGAACCTCGGGGCTTTGCCATCGGCTCCAGGTTTCATTCCGTTGTGGGGAGAAGGGGGAGAAGGCCTCGCTGGAGGTGTTTTCTGGGGCGGCTGCTGGCCATACCTGTCTTGGGAGTTCCAGACGACAAGTATCGTGTCCTTGACCCAATTTCCTCAGAGCCTGCCCTGCCCATGGGCGGCCCTGGCTCACCGGGAGCAGAAGCAGGGGCCGCCCTTCAGAATCCTGGGCTCCGAGGAGTGGGCGTGGGCCGGTCTCACCTACTGCACAGGTACAGCCTGTGTTTGCCTGGCAGCTCTATCGGGCTCCTATGGGGAGCAGGGTCTGGAGCTGGGCTCACTCAGGGCTCTCAGGCCTTGGTGGGGACATAGGCATTTGCTCATGGAGCGGGGAGGCCGCCTTGTTAGAGGGCCCCCAGCAGACCCAGGTGGGGTGGGTCAGAGTGGAGGGGAGCTGCAGTCTGAGAACAGCCTCCGTGGGGTCATGTTCCTAAAGGACACTTAAGGGTGACCCCAGCAGCCCTTGGGGGTGCACCGGAGGCGCTGGGACCACAGGGTTTCACTCATTGTGGGTGTTTTGGAGGCATCTGGGAGCTGTGGGCAGGAGCTCAGGGGCCATGCGCCCCCTCCTCGCCACCCCTGGTATGCTCCAAGGCCACAGGCCAGGCTGGGGCACGCTGCTGGCCCTTGGCTGTTGGTTGGCAGGTGGTTGGCAGGACCTGGAGACCCACAGAGGGAAGAGGACTTCGCAGCAGGGGAGAAGCAGGGTTGGGCTCCAGGCTGAGGAGCTTCCTTGGGTCCCTGAGATGCAAAAGGGCTTCCCGGGGGCACCTGGGCAGTCCAGGCCACAAGCCAAGGTGAAGGAGGGGTGGAAGGCAGGCTGAGGGCAACAGAGGGATAAGGGGCCCAGGCAGGAAGACTCCGGAGCTGCCTGACCTAGGCTCGGGGTGGGGCACAGGGGCCTGTGGAGCAGAAGAGAAAAAGGTGGCGATTCTGAGGACTTCACTCATTCATTTTGAAATCGATCAATAAATCAATCAGTCAATCAATCACATAGCACAAAACAGCCGTCCCTCGCTGGCATCTCCTGGCCTTCTGTCTCCCCATGTTGGCTGTCCTGCTAGGGCCCTGTGCTCTGTGGAAATCCAGTCCCCTCGGGGGACCACAAGGCCCCACACTACTCCCCCAATCGCCTGGGAGCTCATCTCTGCCCTCCTCTGCTCGGCTCCTATTCCAGCTGCATGACCCCTCTTCCAGGCAGCCCTCCTCCATCTCATCTCAGGGACGCCCATCCTGGCTGCCCATGCTCACACAGCCTGGCCCACTCCCCAAACCCTGCTCTAGCCCCCACTCCCACGCCCGAAGCCCTTGTCTCCAACAAATCAGATAATTGCAATGCTTGCTGCAATGTAGCCTGCACTGGGGCTGGATGATGTGTGTGTCTTGTTCTAAGTGAGTCCCAGACTCCCAGAACAGGCCCCGCCCATATGTTTGTTCATTGAATGATGCATTGGGAGGCAGCAGAGGGGAGAGGCTGGCTGGGCGCTTGCTTCAGGAGGCAGGAGATCCGGATGCCTTCCAGCTTCTCCTGGCTGTGCAACTCGGCCTTGCTGCTGAACATCTCTGAGCCACATCTGCAGAGTGGACACGGCACTGGGCCCATGTCATTGTGTCACATGGGGCTCCTGCAGCAGCCGACACAGGCCTGGCCATTAGGGGAGTGGGGATTGGCTTCACCCTCCGTGGTGCTGGCTAGGAAGACGAGGCCCCAGACCCTCGCGCCCTCCTCCCGTCCTGCTCCAGGACGTGGCCGGGGACAGTGCTCACCGTCTATGTTGAAGACCGGGGCTTTCTGCAGGTGGAATTTCTCCACATACTGCAGGTATCTTCCCAGCCATGTGGGGTCCTCGAGCATTCTTCTCACTGGAATCAGAGGGGCTGACAGTGAGGGGCTGAGGCCTGGAGCCTCTGTCTTTCCTGCCCTCCTCCTCTGTGGAGAACAACAGGGCGGCAGAGGCCCTGGGTGTCGGCCACCCCACCGCTGAGTCACCATGACATAGGCAGGGGGCTCGCTGGACACCTCCCCTGCCACCTCCCAGGCCCGGCCAGCTCTGACTGCAGCGGCCGCAACCTTTCCTCCTAGTAAACACACTGTCTGTTCTGAGCACAGCAGGCAAAGTGTCCCTGGAAGGAGGCAGTCAGGCCTGGCCCGCCTCAGTGGAGACCCCCAGAGTTCTGGCCTGGTGCCACCCCTCCCACGTGCTCGACCTTCTCAGCCCTGGGGCCTCTCAGCTGCTGCTGGCTGCTCCCCAACCCCATCCCGGGCTCGGGCTCCAGCTGATAGTCTGCCCCGAAATGCTCCCAGCCCCGTCTATCCCCACCCTCATCCTCAGGACACTGCCGCCCCTCAATGTCCCCCACTCTGTCCCCTGTGCCCTTCCAGCCCTTCTCCCATGGCTCTTTGACTTTCAGGAGCCGCACAGCACCCTGAGACATTGCTTGATAAGGAGGAAGGCGTGTTCTCAGTTTCATCCACTGACAATTCAAGCTCCCAGTGCAGCGCCCAGAGCAGCGCCTGGCTCGGAGCAGACCCGCAGTGCATGTCCTGCGAGGGGACGCCCTCCTCAAGGGAGGGGCGCGTGTCAGAGGAAGCGCTCAGCTCCAGCTCTGCCCGAGGCTGCCTGCACCCTCAGAATACCCTACATGGAAGACCCCCCCCAGACATGCAAGTCTCCACGCAGACCTGAGAGTGTCTGGCAGCCCCTCCCTCCTGTCGGGGGACCCAGGCACCGCACTGGCCAGCGCCGGGGAGAGCCGGCCACCTACCCAGCAGCACCCACAGGCTGGTGACCTCGTCATCCTCAAAGCGCACGTAAAGGATGAGGTTGCTGTAGTCGGTGCTGACGAAGCGGACGAGCATGCTGCACCCCTCAACTGCGGGAGACCCCGGGCCGGGTGATGCGTGATGCCCCTCTCCTCCGTCCCCCGGGCCCTGGACCCCCATGCCCTGTGGACAGTGCAGTGCCACCAAGAGGATGCGCAGACTCCTTCCAGCACCCGGCCTTCCCCCAAAGCCGACAGCCACTCCTGAGTGTGGTGGCCAGGACCAGGCGTCCCAGCGTCCCTTGCTCACCCCTCCCCACTCAGAATCCAGCCCGGATCCCAGACAGGGGCACTCACAGGAGCCTTGGTACTGGCCTTGCAGCTGGGTGGGATGGACAGTGATGCTTTTTTCTTGACACACCCCTTCTCCCCTGGGAGGAGAGAAGGGAACCACGGCCTGGTCAGCCCCTAACCGTGTCCTGTTGCCCTGTCTCAGGACGTGGTAACCTCTCAAGGCTCTCTACCTGGGGACACTTTGGCTGCCACCAGCTGAGAGCCCTGCTGTCCTCCCCAGGTCATCAGCTCCCCAGGCTCAGGGGCAGCCTTGTACTGGCACAGGCGCCAGGGTCGTGCGACCAGGAGGAGGTGATGCCCGGGGTGTTGGGGATGGGACAGGAGTGAGGAAGTGGGAGCCTCCCCATTTCTGGAATGACACCAAACTTACCAGAATGGACTGGTCCCAGTCTGGCCTTGGCTCTGAACTCCAGGTCTTAGGGGCTGGGACCCTGACTGTCCTGCGTGTACCCACGTGCTCTGGCTCTGTGCATAGACAGAGCCCCGCTCACCCCCACACCCCTGGCTCCGGGGTCTTCAGTTTCTCATTTGGGGTGGATGCCCACCAACCTCTGGGACTCTGCAGGCCACTGCGAGGTGTGTCTGTGACCTAGCGTCTGCTAGGTCATGGCTCTAACCGCCCGCCTTCAGAGCTGTGGGTGCAGATAGAATCACACAGCTTGTTGCGGGCGTCACTGCCTTAGCATAGCTTGTCCCAGGGTGGATTTTCTTTTGCTGACAGGGCAGCTGTCCTCAGGATTCCCTGGCTTATATTGGGGTGAAAGGGGTGTGGGCCGGGGTGGCTGTGGTCCTTGGGAGAGGGTTATTGGGAATTAGTAGGCAACTTTCAAACACTGGAGATCACACATTTAAATGCCAGCCTCAGGCTTCCTTCACAGCTAGAACGCAGGCCCGTGGCCCAGTGGGCACGTCTGCTGGGCCTGGACGTGGCCTCTGGGGCTGGGCTGTGCATTTCCTGCCCCTGCCTCTGGCAGCTTCCAAGCTTTCCCCTCTCAGAGCGGGGTCTTGGGCCTCAGCTCGGTGTGATGTGTCCCTCTGGTTCTGAACACTGTCACTGTTCCTTGGGGGTCCCTGAGTCTGAGAATAAGCACCTGTGAGGGGTGGCAGGGGCCATGCTTACTTCCAGAACAGCACGAAGTCCACGTCCCCACTGTCACTGGTCCGGATGGAGTACAGGGCGAGCTTCAGGGGGTCGGCTGGGGAGACCAGATCTGCGCGGCTGGCTGCCAGCTGCAGGGTGAGCCAGCGCCCTTCCACCTGCAGGGGTGTGGGCCGGGGTGGGAGAGGTCAGCTAGTGCCCAGCTGTGTGGCACCCCCTCCACCTGCAGGGGTGTGGGGGGAGAGGCCAGCTAGTGCCTGGCTATGTGGCACCAGGAGGACACCCTCTGGGCTCTCAGGCCGGCTAGTGCCCGGATGTGTGACACGCCTTCCACCTGCAGGGGTGAGGGCTGGGGCAGGGGAGGTCAGCTAGTGCCTGGCTGTGTGGTACTGGCAGGCCACCCTCCGGGCTCTCAGGCCCCGGCTTTGGCATTGAGCATTGGTCAGCAGGTAGTGCCCCTCCTGGGAGCTGCACTGGCAAATGTTCCCCCTTCCCAGTCTATATTGGCAAATGCCTATCTGTGAGTCCAGGTGGAGGATGAGCTGTGTTTCCTTCCTGGGAAGGGTCACCTCCAGTCCCCCTCTCTCTAGTCTTTGCCGAATCCCCTTCCCCACTTGTTGCCCCCACTTCCCTCAGCCCCGCACCCCCACCTCTGCCTGGTCCAAGCTCTGTTCCCCTGGTCAGGGAGGGGGAGGGGAGGGTCTGGTGCGGTGTCAGGTGTCCCTCTATCCCTGAACTCCCCTCAGCAGCACCAGGACCCCAGGGGCTACATGGGGAGGAGGAACTGGGACCCTCCCTGCGCCCGGGGCTGGCTTCTTCATGTACCCCAGGGTGAGCCCCTCTCCTGCTCCCCAGGACCCTGCTCCCTGTGCCCATGGTGCCTGTGCCCAGCATCTGAGCACTCTGTTCCTCCAGCCTCCACCCTGCAGCCTTCTCCGGCAACTGCTGTTGAGCCCCGGCTTCCACAGCCCGGAGAGAGCAGTGTGCCTGAGGTTCATCAGTGGCCGACGGCGCTGGCTGCGCAGGACGACAGAGCCTCCTCCCGCCCGGGGTGGCCCCAGGCCCAAGTGCAGCTCACCCTCCAGAGCGCCTGCAGGGTCAGGCAGGGCCGTAACCCCCACCCCCACCCGCCTGCCCCCCCACCCCCTGCACCTCCTCAACGTGACACCCGTGTCCACCCAAGCCCTTGTTCCGGGCCTAAGCCTGGGGGCTGGACCCGTGACACTTACCTTGTGCATATCAAAGCCCCACTGTACCGGCACTTCTTCCAGAGCCTTCTGGGCACCTGCCAGGCCCAGGCCGAGGGCCAGCAGCAGAAGCAGTGCTGTCTCCAGAGCCATGACTCGGGGAAGCCAGCTCCCTCCCCTGTGCCGCCGGGGCCCACCTCACCGTCCTACCTGCCACCTAAAAGTTCCGCAATCCTACCCCAGGAATGACACCGCCTCCCCGCCACCTCAACGCAGCCGCCTGGTGTCTAAAGTGATGCAAAGATGTGGTTTGGGCTGGGCGTGGGGTGGCTGTCGGGGCGGTTTAACCAGAGTCTGGGATGAGGCCTGTGGCTGGAGGCTGAGGGGAGGGCAGAGGACGTGGGCTCCCTCGGGCTGTGGCCCCTCCTCCCCAGGCCCCCCAGCCCCCAGCGTGTTTGCCCACCAGCTGCTGGAGCCACGAATACCAGGATCCCTCACACCCCTTCACCTTTGCTCATGTTGGGCCCTGCCTGGGTGTGGGGAGGGTGGAGGGGGTGACGCAGATCAGCCCTGGGAGGCACTCGGCACACACCGGGCACCGAGTCCTCTCGAGGTGTCTGCCCCTTGTTCCTGCTTACTGCAAACGTCTCCCTCCAGCCCCCTCTCTTCACCCTGGAGCTGCTCCGGGCCAGGCCATGAACCCTCTCTCGCCTCATCCTCCTGCCCTCGCATGTCCAGAGGCCAGCATGGGCATGCCGTGGAGCCTGCACCCTGCTCGGCCATCCTGGGTCCTCCTTTGCCATCTGGATTGAGTGCGGACCTGCAGGCCGCAAAGCTCCTGTGTTCTGGTCCCTTCCTTCCTCCTTCCCCCACTGCTGCAGCTGCTCAGATGCCTGCCAGCCCTGGAAAGTGGCACCTGCCTCTGTAACCATTCCTGAGTCAAGGGGCCAGGGGCCAATACAGCATCCGGCATCCTGCCCACGCCCCCTGTGCCCTGGAGAGGCCCCACGCCGCACTGGCTTAGCTCCACATGCAGGTTCCAGAAGGGGCCAGGGCTGGGCAGGGTCAGCGCAGGGCAGCAGCTCTAGCCGCCACCCCTCTTCCTCCTTCTGGGTGCAGGATGCCAGTCCACAGCTGCCACACACATCCTCAAGTCTGCCATTCGGCTGGGCCTGTTATCAAGGCCTTCCTGGGGGGCTCAGGGCTTGGGGGGAGCCATAGGCAGTGCAGAAGCCCAGGGGAAGTGGTTGGCTGCGGGGATTCGGTCCCGGGCTCTCTAAGGGGAGGAGGATGTGGGCAGGTGGAGATCTGGGAATGGGCTGGGCGGCCAGCAGAGCCCTCTCATGTGTAGGAGTCAGAGACCTTCAGCCTGTCGTTTTCCAGGATGTCTGACATGAAACAGACATGGGGGCACCTCCATCCTCAGTGACAGTCCTGGTGACACCGA
Organism: Alouatta palliata; assembly: GCA_004027835.1. Lineage (NCBI taxonomy): Eukaryota > Metazoa > Chordata > Mammalia > Primates > Atelidae > Alouatta > Alouatta palliata. The sequence goes on from PVKV010035911.1 coordinate 14,259, forward strand.
GTTCATGGATCGTCACGGCCCCTCTACCTGGAGACAGCAGGGCCCGCTGTCCAGCCTGTGGCAGCCTGTGGAGCCTCTCCTCCCCGGGTCCTGGGCTGCAGCAGGGATGGGGGCTGGGCGTGCACGGGAGGGGTGTGTACTTTCTCTCACACCAGGTTCTGGGCCCAGGTCTTGGGGGCCGCTGACTCTGAACCCTCTCCCCAGCAGGGCTGGCCAGCTTGGTGTGGTCCCTTGGCCACGGGCGATGCTGAGCGGGTGGTGGGAGCTCCCTGCGTCTTCTCCCACCCTGGGGCCCTCGGGTCTGTGGCTGTGGGGAACACAGTAGGCAGGCCTGGCTGAGGGCCCCAGGTTCAGAGCCCTGGAGGTCTCAGGTGGTAGACACAACTGGCCCCTGTTTGCATTTTACAGGCCCCTGTCGGCGTGGTGAGGGGCCTCCTGCAGGCCTGGGTCCCAGTGGAGGAGGAGGAGACCGGACATGTCCTCCCGGCCCGTGCCTCCCTGTGGGGTGGGGCCAGAGCCAGTCCCTGGATCCCCACTGCTCTGCTGTGGGCTGTTCCTGCCCACCCCATCTGCACACCTTCCAGGCCAATTGGGAGCCGTTCCACGAGGACCCTGTGAGGCTACCACCCCAGCCGCAGAACGGCAGCTTCCTAATGGCCCGAAGAGAACACATCATCGAAAACAAACAGCAGCCAGGCGCGGTGGCTCACACCAGGGCCCCAGCACTTTGGAAGGCCGAGGCAGGCAGATCACTTGAGGTCAGGAGTTCGAGACCAGTCTGGCCAACATGGTAAAACCTGTCTCTACTAAAAATACAAAAATTAGCCAGGCATGGTGGTGTGCACCTGTAATCCCAGCTACTCAGGAGGCTGAGGCAGAATTGCTTGAACCTGGGAGCCAGAGGCTGCAGTGAGCCAAGACTGAGCCACTGCACTCCAGCCAGAGTGAGACTCCATCCTCCCCACTCCCTCTGCCAAATAAACAGCAGTGGCATCAGATGCTAAAACATTTTACATAGAGATGGGGGTCTCCCTACCTTTCCCAGGCTGGTCTTGGACCCCTTGGCTCAAGCGATCCTCCTGCCTAGGCTTCCCAAATCGCCAGGATGAGAGGTGTGAGCCCCGAGCCTGGCCTGCGCCAGTAGACCCTGTCTCTTCCACCCAGGGAATCCCCGAGGACAGCGGGAGGGCAGAGGGGAAGTAGGCTCTGAGCAGACGGAGCTGGGTCCAGTCCAGTCATCGAGAAGCGGCCAGCCCTACAGTCTCCGACCACCCACCCTGGCCACACGGATGTCCCCAGCAGACACTGCCACCGGCGACCCTGCCTGAGACACGAGAGCTGATCAAGAGGCGTGGCTAGCCACTGGCCCGTGTCCCCGGTGTGAAGGGTAGGAGCCAGCATGGCCCAGGCAGTGCTGGGGACACCCATGGCCCCCTGGGGACCCCACTAGGACTCATCAAGGCCAGGCTGGTGGGGCAGAGATGGAGGTCACCTGAGAGGCAGCCAGGACGTAAGCCTGGCCACACAGGCGGAGGGTCTGAGAAGCGCTGGGTGTCAGGTGCCCTAGATTCTGCAGGTTCTCCCCTTGGGAGTTTCCACCCAAACATGGCGCGTGGAAGCTGCCTCCCTCCAGGCGGCTGGCCTTGGCGGGGCTCCAGGAACCGGCTCTTCCTTAGCAAACAGGGCTGAAAACCCAGGCCAGAACTCCTTTTTGAAAACAAGTGGAACAAGTAAACAAACTGAAAAGAATTCTGCTGAGACAGCGGGCACAGCACTGGGACGCAGCACTGGGACGCACCAGCCACCCCCGGAAGGCACAGGAAGGGAGGTGGTGGGACCCCAGCGTGCAGGCCACCCCTGAAAGGCACGGGCAGGGAGGCGGGACCCCAGCGTGCCAGCCACCCCG